>JACMIJ010000019.1:0-55166 GCA_014805365.1 Koerneria luziae | reverse complement strand
ACAGACATTTTATTGTCTTAATGCCTTTTGAAGACAATATTTGTCTGCATTTTTCGGTCATTTTTCTCTCTGTGTAGGGCCTTAACTATGGCGGCTGCTAGTTCTGATGCATAACAACAATGAAATGAGTGGCAGAAAGAGCACAGTTATGATATGGGAATAATCGCGCGTACCCTCTTCTCATAATCGGCGAGTTCCCTCTCGAATACATTGGCGGATGTCCGTGCATCTCTCATGGCGGTCACTTCTGCCCGGGCATCGTCCAATTGTGATCGGAGTTCCGAGCACATCGTCCGAGACGCCTCCAGGTCATCCAACTCGCGACGACGCAGCGCATTCTCAATAACACACATTTGTAGTTTATTTAATATTAATTTTTCCCTAAAGGACTACAACCATAAACAAGCATTCCAAAACTAGCGCTTTAATTACGTTTTGCCTATATTCTGGAACTTCATTGTTTAGCAGAAACTATACTATCCGAAAGTTAAAGCGATTAATAGCGAGAAATCAAAAATTTAGCTTCCCAGCACCGCTGACTGGTACGGGAGAGTAAACACTGTAATTATTTCCATACTATTTTCTCTTCCTTCTGTCGATATTCGTCGATTGTTCTCTTCATCTGCCGAAAGTTCTCTTCATTCACTTCTCCTCCTTCCATTTCTCCCTCCACGATTTCTGCCCTCTTTCCGCATTTCTCATGTTCCTTTACTTGCTCCTTTAAGGTTCCCTAAACGAAGCAATTGGATACTGTAATGCAAAAAACACGCACATTATCATTGAAATGCGGACACGAATATCCCATTCTATAAAAATTCCGAACCATTTGAATGTGGTTTCATTGATGTAACATGGCGTGAAATCCTTCATGGATTTCAAACACCGGACATTCACACTGCGCAAAAAGTAAAAGCTACAGTATGCTTGTATGCTTGTTAACCACGTGGTCACTTGCATTTTCACTCTTGAGTTGTTCGATGGTTTCCTTGTTTTGCTTGACGAGTTCGGATAACTTCTTGGTGAATTTGAGAAGATCTTCTTTACTGAGTGCATCCAACTGAAAGGGGATTTTCCGTCTCACTTCAATTCGCCTTATCTCCTATCATGCATATCATGCTTCTACCCATGACTCACCTTCGATTTCGTTGTTGATTTCTCGCCAGTATCCGCCATCTGAATATGCACTTTTCAGTTTCACTGACCAGTACAAAACAGCTTTTCGTTGACAAAAAGTGCAAAAACCGTGCCAATGGACACGTTCTCAAATCTCCATAAATAGTAATTCACCTTCACATGAGGAAAAACGTTGAACGGAGTTAAGAAACCAAAAGAAAGAGAAAAACGACACACGACAGTACAGTACACATACATGGCAACAACCACACATAGCCATTGAGCCAATATCATTATCATTTTATTCGCCTTAACTCTTTTATAATTATCAATATATAATATAACATACATATATAATATATAATAGTAGTAACGTAAGAAAACGTAATAATGTATACGTCGAATCGTATTCAGCGCACTCTGTATATTTGGAATATCATAGAAGACTAGAGGAAAAACACTAATGACAACAACACAAGACTGTGTACAAATCTATTCTCGAATACTGTAGATGGGAAATATATCACAACGATATGATCAATATTCAACATATGTCCTTATCAATTATCATCATACAAATAATAATAATAATGTATATAATAAGAAGAAATCGCGCATCAATTACGTATGTACAATCTACCTGAAGTACTCTCGTCGTGCAAAATGTGTGCAAGTTAAAGGCTAACAAATGTTAGCAACTATACATTTCTGTTACGGATATACGCAAAAAAGGAACGATACATGCGTGAGCCGTCGAGTAATGGGAACTGTTACAGCAAGGTACAGTATACAAAGCCTACAGTAACTGTAAAAGTGTTGGAGAGCGTTCTAATCGACTTATAATACCGTAATCGTGTTCGTTTTCATCTATTGGGATAGTATGAGGTAGGACGGAGATCAGCTGCGGACCGACATATTCTGGAACTGCGAGGACACGGACTGCCATTGCTGTTCACTCGTGTTGATCCCCTGGCGGGCGGTCAGCGTCGGCCAATGGCGCTTGTGGATTGCAATCACCTGCAACACACACCCAATGCATCTCACATACACTTGCGAAGAAGCGAAAAGGTTGTGTACCTAGGAATGCCATACACCGAATGAAGAATCAATGTGAAAGTATCAGAGAATGTTCCTGGATACTCACCTTCTGGATGGTTTCCTGTGCCGCAACGCTTGGCAAACTCTCCAGTGCATCGGCACTCAATACACCCGCTTCCTCGCCACCTTGTGAACTCAGAACCTGAACAATCAATGGTATCACGTATGCCTAACTAGTAAGCATTCAATAGGGCACTACTAACAATAAGTGTTAGTCGGCTAGACAAGAGCTTAGTATGATGACCTGCTCATCAACACAAGGTGCTTCGTCTGCGGAAAAAGAAAGCTTACTATGCTGATGGGAATTCTAACCACTGATACTCAACAATCTTCACATTGGCTGTTCCCAGATTTGAGGTCGTTACACCCACCATATCCAAGGTTTTGTGAAGAACAAATCGGCCATTCTTACAATTAGCACAATTATAACAATAGGAATAAAGGAAATCTAAAATAGTGATAGAGCCTATTTATTCGTAATTGCAAGCCAAAGATAGTTTGTCACCACTTACCCGGACACATTCTTCAGCGGCGTTCGATATGGAGGTGAGATCGTAGCCGCCCTCGAGGGCCAGCACAACCTTCCCATCCGCGTATCCCATCAACTGACGCGTCATGAAGCCGAACATTTGGGCAGATATCTCGTAGCTGAGAACAGACACATTCAAACAAGAACAAGAAACAGTGCTATCTCCGGGTACACGTATGCTCATACTCTCACCATAATCGCTTAGAACAGTTGCTGATAATTATGTATGTTCCTAAATTTAGTTTGTGTGCAAAAATAAATGATATGTATAGTATGAAAAAGGGCCATACCCTCCTAATGCATGGGCATGTCCAACAGCGGCATCGAAACCGGCTGAAACCAGGATGAAAGTGGGATTGAAATGGTCGAGAATCGGGACTACGATCACACGCCAAGCAGCCAGATAATCCGCATCTCTCATCACTCCTCCCGAGAACGCAACATTCACCGAGAATCCCTGAACACACTTGTATGTTTTTGTATTCTTCTTCTTGATATTGAAAAATCTTTCCTTCAAATTAGTTATACTAATAAATGTTCGTTGTCACAATGATATTGCTCAAGTAGCATAGCAACATATTTAATCATTAAAGAGTTTCCATAAGGTTGTTAACCAATCCCTCTCTGCTTGCGTTCATCTTTGCACGCAGCATGCATACTTTTCGCAATCAATGCAACCCCAATATTGTCGTCGTGCTAAACATAGCGTACTCTCTACCTTTATGCGTTTCCAAGAAAAAATACCCTCGAGGCCGGAGTCTGTTTATGTATCCCCGGCTATCCAGGTTACCAAGGAGAGTGCATACAATTCATACTGCACGTAATTTCTATTACAATTTAATTTTATCAAAAATAATGAAAATTAAAACGGGTAGCCAAAAAATAGTACACATGGGTAGAATATGTAGATAAGTTTACCAATCAGTAGTTTTTTTTACCTCTGATTAGGACGCCATTAATCAATTGATTGTTAATAAATCGATACATAATCGATTGCAGATCAAACAACACAGATCATAGATCAAAGTACTTACACCCTCGCTGTAAGCAATCACAATCAATTGGTACGGATACGGGGCATCAATATTCACTTTCAAGATGCGATAGGTACCGTACCTTTCCGGGTCCCTCGCCGACATCGGTAACGGCCCCTGTTCCGGGGAAGAAATTGCCATTGTCATGTCGATGAAGCGAGAGATAGAGTACGGATGGATCCTGGTCGAAAACGGGTTGGGTTCCGTTCCCATGGTGGACATCCCAGTCGATGATTGCTATCCGAGCGCATTCCTTCGGATATCTCTGTTGGAGGACTCGCGCCGCGATCGCCACGTTGTTGAAGAAACAGAAACCCATCGCCTGAATATCAATATATTACTAGGGGACCATCAAAAGACCTTAACGTCTATAGAAAATTACATTTTCAGGGTAAAACATAATGAGATTATGAGAAAACATCCGTAACATATGACAATACAATAAATGCTCTCGACATGTAAGCAGAGATCTGTGAATGTATGGCGGATGAAATATTCATTTCCAAATTCTTGTGCCAAATAATGAGATATATTGCTAAACAGAATCCATACGCGTTATAAAGCAAATTTCTGAAAGTTGTCCATGATATTTTGGCTGCTCTTTTGTTTACATGATATGGTTAATGGTCTATTTTTCACAGTAATCGCTAAATACTTGGCCAATTTGTTCCTCTTAGAGGTAACGCATACTTTCCATTAGGGACTACTGATTAGTATGTTCTTGCACCTGAGTGGTCTCTGATCCCTCATAATATTTCTCTCATTCCATCTCCTTCCACCTCCCATCGATCCTCACCTGTTCTTTCTCCGCGTGATGTCCGGGTGGTCGAATACACGCGAATCCATTGCGGAGTTTGCCTTCCACGACCATACACGCGAGTTCCACGAGAGTCCCCGCCGCGACGCGTGCTGCGAGCTGCGTCGACGCGTCGTTGAAATAGGTGTCCGAATCAACACCGATTCCACCACATGCCAACTGAAACAAACAATTCTAGATACGAAAAGTAAGAATTATTACATATTAGTCGTTAGAGTACGAAAGCTGAGGACAATGCGACAGAGAACGCAAGAGAACAACTCGAATGCCCACAACAACATACGCTGAGAAGTACCGCGTACCTGGACGAAGCTTTTCAGTGGAAGTTGGCTGGTTTCCATTTTGAGACAGGCTGTGGGTGAGACGGCGAAGAATGTGACATAAGTCGATCCGTGGACAGATCGGAGCATCTCCAAGGACGCCTTCTTCGATGGAATTCGCTCACATCTGCTGACATTTCACTATCATAATAACATATTCGCATATACTACCAACAAAGTAACAAATAATAATGCAGAAGCGTCTTCATCTATACAAATGCCGCATGTGAATGTGAAAAATGAGAGATGAATCAAAGACGCAACTCTGCCGATGATGTGTATACCTTGAAACAGATATATAATAAAGTTTAACAATTTCACAACGCGCACAAAATCAGTATTCTATTGCATTATTTGACTTGAACATGATTTGAGAAGCTCCCTTGTAAATGCTCCTCACCTGGTGGTCAATCCTTTCTCGGTGAGTCGGGCCCAAATGGAGTGGACCCTCCCACCGTGTTCCACGTGCTCCCGGTTGTCTCCACACACGCATTCGTGCCTGGCCATCGCAGAATCGTACGCCAAGCCTACAAATAGGAAAGAAATATGAAAATATTATATTATTCACAAAATCAAACATAAAAACAATTAGCCTGCCCAACCTTACTAAAATAGCAAAAGTCGCCGTGACTCATTGTATAATGTTGGGGTGCTCCGCAAACCCCATTTTATCATAATATCGCACAATAACAAGTACTCGATACATTTCAAAGAAGTTGTTGAGCAAAAAATGTAGTTTGTTCCATGAGCAGCCTTTCACTCTCCATATCTCAAAGGTCACAAAAAGATGTGTACGATCCATGCTGAAAGCATGCCATCGACTTCTTTTTCTATCGTGAAAGCGTAAACACGTTTAATTATAACCATATTTTTCAGAGGAGTCGTACTAAAAATAGGCATTGTCTACGTGTTCTGCACAAGATGCTGAGTATTTCTCTCATTCTTAGGTTTTCACAAGATGTGGCTGTGGCATCATAGTCAACAAGTAGCAGGTGGCGTTTTGGTGACATGATCAAGAACCCGAATTTTAAAAGGGGGTAAAAATGAAATAACAAAGTACCCACGCACCGGTACGATAAAATATCCGAAACATATGCATATGAGCCATGCGGGGATATAAATTATGATCACCACACGAATCACGATTTTCTGTTAAACTGAACTTGACCAAAAAAAGCGAGCAAATATGAGTCGGGAATCAGGAATGAGCTGTACATGATATTCAAGGAGGGGAGGAAAGAGGAACCTGTCTTCGCCCCATCGAGAGCCGAGTTCACCGGAGTAGAAGTCGCGTGGAGGAATGATCCGAGGCAGTGCGGGTCGTCGTCCTCGGGTTCCTCCCGAACAAGACTGTAACAATCGATCATCGGAGGAAACAGTGCACATCAGAATACTCATTTGGGGCAACAATCACATTCAAAGTTCTCTTTTATGAAATGAAATATACGAGTGAGCGACCTGTTCCTAGCAGAAAAATATGTACTACAGCGAGCAAATCATAAGTGAATAAAATGTCGAAACCAAAGCTAAATGCATACCTCTTCCTCCTCAGGACGAGTTCCCTGAGTTGTTGTTTGAGCAGAGAGGGATAACCTCCAATGGGGAGACCCGCGGCCGTCCCCGGATTCAGTTTGTCCCTGTCCACTCCGCCTTCGTCCATCATCGACGATCCCATGGCCAATTGTGTCTTCAGAAGGGAAGGAAGGGAGAGAAAGGGAGTGAGGGACGAGGCATGGGAGAGGAGGGTGGCCAGATCCATCGGGAGAGTCGTCCCCGGAAGGAGGTTCGGGAGGGATGGAGAGGGAACCAGCAGCGAGGGAGGGAAGATCACCGGCGGAGTCAACACTGGCATCCCTGAGGTCGACGCATCCGAATCAGTTCTGCAATAAAACGATAACAATCAGAAAATAAAAAAAACGACATTGAGAGTTGCTACATCCATGACCCAAACTTCAAACATACACGTGCACAAGATTAGCTTTCATTATCCCCGAGCATGGAAAGTGCAAAGAAATGACATACTGCTATTAATGTTTAAAAAGTTATTTTGCTTTTGAACGTTCCAAGCACTATAAATAGAAAGAGCTTCATCGTATTCCCTCGGGTCCTCCTTCCTCACTATTATGAGCTTTCCATCGGTTTCAATCTCTTCATTCGTCCATGGGCGAATTAATCTCAGACACAGAAATTTACATAAGTTAATCCTCCCTCCTCTAGAGGAGTCCCCCAAAGAATGAAGAGCAATTTCTGACTAAAGTTCAGATGAGAAGGCACAGGGGCGAAAATGGTCGATAGTCAGGCAAATAGGCAAAGCAATACTAACAAAATAGTAATGTCAAGACAGAGCACCAAAACATGAAGAAGAAGAAGAATACGAATATAGCAAAGCAATTCCTATTAGTGATGAGAGAGTACCTCTGTAGTTGTGACTGGTGGAAGTTGAATGCACTGGTGGCGGAGTGGACGGGACTGCTCCCCTTGCTGAGCAGACGCGCGCGGATCTTCATCTTCATATTCGGCTCCGAGTTCACCTGACAAATACATCCAAATCCCTCAACTCCTCTCTTTTCCTCATTCATCATAGCATAAATATCTTGTTATTGATGCTTCAATTCTACGACTACAAAAAACAAAAAGCAGTACCGTCATCGCATAAAGGAACTCTAATGTTGTGCTTTAGCGGAACAAAAAAACTACCACTGATGTATATTTGACAAACCGGTTACACATGAAACTACCTTTCTGAGTGCATATTCTCCAGTGAGTTGCGGTTGTTGCTGATGATGTGCAGGTACGGGATACGGTTCAAAGTGAGGAGAGGGGGCGGCAACTTGGGCATTGTTGTTCTGTCCCTGGGCGGCTGGCGGAGTCGCACTCTGTCCGCTCGAATGAAGACTCGCATCCGAACCGAGATCACCCGCTCCTTAACAAAAACAGTATACCCTATTCTTCGCAATACTTATTTTGTTAAGATGAACCCCATAAATAACAATACCCCATCAGACTGGGCAGTTAATAGATACGGACCACGTGATACCTAGGAAAACACAGACTGCCAAGATACAGGAAGTGTTCCATTTGAATACAACTGTGCCTACCTGATCGCCTGGAGGCAATCATACTCTTGAGCCGATCCCTCGTGTGCTGCGAAATCGTCTGCGAAGAACCCGACAACGAACGCATATCCGAGCACAATCTGAAACCAATAACACATATCTCGAATACGAATATCTGTACAAAACCCAAAGCACAAACATATGGCCATGTTATGAGGGAGAACTATTTAATGTACTCTCACGAATGCGCACCTACTTGACCTCTGTTGAGGCGCCCGCCAAAGGTGACGAAAAATCTAGTCACAGATCATCAGGAAGCATCTATTACAAACATATATTAACTAAATGTTATAATTATTATATTAATAATATTAATAATACCTTCTGGATCGGTGTACCGGAGGCGTTGCATGGTTTGCATTGGACGTGGTTGGTGTGTGTGGGACAGAAGACGGTCCGGCGCCCCCCGCTCCAGTCAGAGATGTAGTCGAGCCTTCATAGACACAAGTCGTTATTCATTCCAACGTTTGTTCAATAACTCATAGTAGTATCATTTCCCTTCTAATAGAACAGATTACACGCTTATAACAATTTGGTAGTGGGAAACTAACCCATTCAGCTCATTTACGTTTAAGTGAACTTTTTTTTACTACGAAATGTGTTTCCTGGACCTGTTCCTTCGGGCAATTGTGATAAGAAAAACAATCAATTTGTCAACATTCCATCACTCTAATTGAGATCATTTGTTTTTTGTATGACACAAACTATCCCATGTCCAATCTTGGCCACGAACTAACAGAGGAATAAAATCGTGAACCTAAAATACGAGTAAAGACAAGAGCATACTGCTCCCGAGGTGCACTGCCTACTTTGAATGTGTTTGGTTGCTCTTATACAAACCTGTGCTAGTATCCATCTTCTCCTGTTGTTGTTGCAGTGTCTGATAGTATTGTTGCAGATGCTGCATGGTCAGACTCTGTTGTGCCCGCTCGAAAGATGCGTACAACGCTTCCTGCTTCTCTTGGTACATCTACAACACGTCTCCCACTCAACAGCAACAACCAAATATATATCAGAATGTGGCTAGTACTTGAGGCTATTTATAGAAGAAGTAATTATTCGCAGCAGGAGGCATGCGATGGGTAAAAATAGCAACTGAAGTAATACGCAGCATGTATGGAAATGTGTTGTGGAATCTGGCCAGAACCCTCTTTTGTCTGCCTTTTTTCCAGTCAACAAGCTTCTTCTCTATTTTAGTTCTTAATTAACATGAAGCCGAGACACCAACGACAAATATCATAGCTGCATCTATTCTTAGCGCACAAGCAGGAACTCGACAGAAGAGTAGCAATTATGCATTGATACCGTATGCCATCAGATTACCGCCTCAGGACCAACTGGTAATTGATATAATCGCAAGTTCTGCTATATAGAACAGCTTCTCTTTCATATGTCGTATTGATTGGCAAATAGAGGCTAAAAATAGCACATAGGAAGAGCCAGTCCGTAGCAGAACAAACGAAAAGAGGGAAGGGACTCAGACTGGTCAAAGAAGAATGAGAAGGGGATTGTTCCCCCAAGCACATGGCAGACTATCCAGAAAGACACTCCAGCAAACACTCTTCCTCTTATCACCCAGCATACACTGTACTCACTGTCATCCATACATTCATACTTACTTACTGGTAACTATTCCTACTTTAAGGTGTCAATTCACAAGAGCAAAGGCTATTGAATATATTATATTGACTATGAAGAAAGGCGCCTCCATGCATAACACACGAAAAGAGATTATCCCGCAACACATAGTGAACACGTGAGTGTGTAATTAGAAGACAAAGATAGAGGTGTGGGTGAGGCATGGCCACCGGGCAACCACACATGATCCAACACCACAACCCGGAATCAACGCAATCATCGATTGAGCATTCCAAAAAATAATTAAGCATGGCCGTGACTGACGATGCGCCGTAGGCAACATGAAATAGTAGAATACAAGTGTGGTTCACGACAAAGCGATGAAGTAACTATGCATGTGACTGTAATGAAAAACTTCCTGCAAGATGCCTCAAAATAGCATGGAACGATAACCTTTTTGGTTACCATGACATAGGGGAAACCCGGATATCGGCTGATTTGGTGGACGTACCTGCTGAATCAGTGCGATCTTCTCCGCTCCCGATAGGACGTCATCATCGTCGACGACAAACGGATTACTACCCGAACCATCCTCCATCTGAGCACCACACGGCTCCGCTCTATCGGCCAGCCCGTCTCTACCCCTCCAGCAAACACTCTCGTCGTCTGCGCGCTCTCTCAACGCCTAAAATGCTATTCGCGTGATACGCAGCCAACAAATACACATCTACGCAGCCAAAGTATGCATTAGATTATTTTTGTTTTGTAAGTTAATTACAACCTGTTTTCATATTTGTACTTGCTTCAGCAGCGTATCTGAAGCTGTATGAAGCGCTTGAACCATTTTTGACCACATGTTTTGTGTTTCCGAGTTCATTGCAAGTCATTATTATTATTAGTAGTACTACAATTGTTTGTAACGTTGTGTTGTTTCAGGATGGGTGAGAGGATGGATTTTCCCGTGGACATGCCCAACTTCTTCATGGAACCGAAGGATTTGGATTGTGCTGAGGGGGGTGATATTGCAGCGATGATCACGTTCTCCGACACTGTCGGCAATTCCCGAAAACGGTTCGAAATATTCATTACTCATTAGTTTTTCAACACATATGGTATTGTGTTACATGGTGCAAGAGGTAGTTTTGCCCTAATTATACGGGTTTTTCGACGGGCTTCCTGATATGTCGGGAACCCCTACATCACGATAAGGCAGTTCCACCGGTCGCAAATTTGGTATCTTTTTGGTGTCTGGATGTCTGAAAATATTGTTCTTTAATTCAATTTTGACATTTTTAAAAGCAGTAGAGTCTAGTGTTTATTACAATTGTGTATAATATATTGATTTCAGGGTTTCTTTGCAGGATTATATGAATTATTTTTATGTTCACTTTCAGCCGGTTTCCGAAGACTTTACTGGATAACGAACCAGTGGAGGAGGAATACTCTGCCGACCAATTGGCTGGTCTTTCTCCCGTAGACGGAATCGACTTGTTGTGGTACGTCTGAACGTGTTATATAATGACAACTTAATACTGTCAAAACAACATGTTACTACTTTTTACCATGTTATTGTTTATGTACTACGGGAAGCTAATCAAGATAGCATGAAATACTTTGACTTGTTTTTGATGCGTATGATTTCAGTCCGCTGTGTCGCCATATCTTCGTTGCACCACACGAGATGACCTGCGGTCACACATTCTGCTACAATTGTTTTCTCAAAAACACTGTGGTTGGTCCTTCGATATTTCTTTAGCGTTACATCGTTAAAGCTTTTACAATCAATGTT
Organism: Koerneria luziae; assembly: GCA_014805365.1. NCBI lineage: Eukaryota > Metazoa > Nematoda > Chromadorea > Rhabditida > Neodiplogasteridae > Koerneria > Koerneria luziae. Next base: position 43,772 of record JACMIJ010000019.1, on the reverse strand, counting down.
TTTTCCTGTTCATCTTGTAACATGGGTTTACGCTTTTTAGACATATGTTTTATGTTAAGTATAATCGATAACCTATATTGCAGTTAGAGAAAGTGTGTCCGATTTGTCGTATCCCCTTCACGAATCTCCCCCTCACTCCGAATGAGCGCCTCTCCGACCTCTGCACGACAATTATTGCTCATAGAAAGAAGTTGATAGCAGAATATCTGTAAGTTTCTTTTTCTTTTTTCTAATGCAAACGTCTACAATAATCGCAGTAATATTAATTTAGGTTCACCAAAATCTAAGCCACATGACGTTATTTTATTTTATGTACAACATGAAAATGTGTTTTGTAAAGTATGCTTATTATTCTGTTGTAGGCATGTCGACTTTGTGCGAGAAGTGTTCGATTCGCCTGAAGCAGCGGATATAACAAAGATTAATGTCGAATCTCTTCGCGATATCATCTTGTTAGCCATTATTATATTTAAAAGAATTGTCGATAGAATTAAAAGTGCTTAGTAATAATATCATATAAGGTGCAGTTGTTTCTTCTATGACTTTTTTAATGTAGATTATTTCATTTCATTCATTTAATGTAGATTATATGAATAGTATTTGTCCTACGCTATCTTTCAATATTGTTGTTTTGTTTCAGCCAAATTCTGGAGCAAAACAGATTTCGGGCGGACTATGAAACTGCGGAGAAGAATCGGATGACCGATAAATTCCTCAAGGCGATGATAGCGAGGAAGGAACGACAGTTGCAGGAATTGCAACAAGAAATCGTCTTTCTGAGAAGGGACCAAGAGTGTTGCTCCGTATGTCGAATATATCCTATTCCTACCCGTTCTACTATATTCATATGATGAATGCTTTATTTCGATGTAGAGATGTAAACTAGAATAAGACAGAATATTACTACAGTGTCGTATTTCTATGATGCAAATGGTAACCTCGACGTAGAACAATTCTTTGTTTCTTCAGTGATCGTTTTCAGAAGTTGTATACACCGGGAGAAGACTCGGACGACGACGAAGACGAAATGTCGAATGTCCCCTCCTCATCCACCATCCTCGACAATTCCGTGCCTTCTGTAGCTGGAGAAGGCTCATTCAGTGGAGGAGAACGCGTAAGAAATGAAATGTTCACACTGATTTGAATGTACAAGAGCAATGATACAGTGCATCAAGAATACTTTTGGATGTGATTAGAGTCATGCCAATGTTAGCTGGATGTGACTGTTTCAGCTTGAGCTGTACGGATATTCGCGAGACAACCGTCTGTTGGGGGCCATCGACATGCACGGGGAACATCTGCTGCGGACGTATCGGGCAGCCAGGAAGGGATTCCCCCATTCAGGTGGGCGCTGTCTGTACACAATGGTCTGAACGAGAAAGTGATGATTGGCTGAACAACCTGTGGGATGTGCGGGGATTGGTCTGGGAGTACTTACGATTCCAAATTACACTTGAATCTATATACTGTTTGGGCAGTTCCATGATCGTTTGGAACCTCTGGAAGCTAGAATGTATAATAGATCTCACAAGTGAGATTGTTTTATTCGTAAAATGAGAAGGTTCACTTCTTGACCAGAGAGTTCAATCACCATACAGCGGACGACAGATGATATTTGTGTTTAAAAAGAGCCATGGCGATTCTGACCAAGCTGTTTTTTGCTTGGCCCCTTCCTGGTGTAAACGGATTGTCTTACATGAAACAACGAGATGAATGGTTTATGAACGCTTATCGTTGAGGAAGTGTGAGCTCCCTGATTACGAATCTCTAAACATTCTCTCTCTACGATATAAAAGAAATGAAAAGAATATGAAGACAGCGTATACACTTGAGAGTGTTAAATAATGACCGTTGTTCAGTCCGACAGACTCAACCGGGAGGAGCTCTTTACCGGTACCCAGCCATGGGCTTCGATGAGTTTGGTGATGTAAGTGTTTTCCTTTTTTGTTTTTATTTCTATACGTTTTAAACAAACGTCCGGCAACAACATTTATGTACAGTGTGACAAATGTTTTGTTTAAGATGAGTAACTTTTAGTGTTTAAAACAAACAATAAGAAAATGAAAATGAAGAAAATATTCAATAGAGGGACTTCTGGGCACTGCTTTCTCAATTAAAAAGAGACCGCAAGAACTGATGTACTGCGTGCGTTCTGTTCATTGTATGTCTACAAGAAGAGATCTAGACATCACTGCTACTGATCACGTAACATATTAACTACCAAAACGTGCACGAAATTGCGCTTCCACCGGGGTTTGCATCCGTGAGCGTGTGAAGGAGTACAGTACCAGTCAGACTGGATGGACACTACTCGATATGTGCTGAATGCCCGTGTTGTAGGTGTTGAAAGACGTGACGAAGTACAATAAGATCGAGAGGGTGAGCAAAGTGTCGTATCACATGGACAGTTCGGCCGGAATCGTCTCCTCCGTCGAATTCGACCCCGATGCCGAGTTATTCGTCTTCGCCGGCGTCACTCGCAAGATCAAAATATTCAACTTCGCCAATGTCTACAGTAATCCCGAACAACGCCATTATCCACTGCACCAACTCGAGTCTGGCGGAAAAGTCAGGTATGTGCTGGGAAGCACAGCCATTCTGCTTCATTCTACCTCATTCTGCTTCTGTTCGTAGTTGGGAAACATTGTGTTTGATTGTGAGTATAATAATGGAGCAATGCGAGGAATAGCAAGAGACTAATGTGTGCTTATATGGATCCGCTCTGGGTCTCGAAGAGTTGGTATAAATAGCACCACGACCTCCCGATCACGACATATCCTGCATCAGAAATGAGGGCGGGTGTTTCTATTTGGATTCTTGACCTTTATGTCATATGTCTGGCGGGTTGGAATATTACGGATCCTTCTTTCGTATTCTCATATGTTGTTATGACGACTCTCGCGTTCCATATTAGCGGCAGATTTGACTTTTCAAAGGATTTTCTCGCGTATTTGCGAAAAGGCGTTAGCGAGAATGACGTTGTTGTGATGGGAAGGACTTGTGATTGGTTTCTCCGCGAGATACGTCGAAGGGTCTAATAATAGAAGCAGTCTTCTATTAGAGTATGGATACGTGAGGAGATGGCATGTTATTCAGCAATGTCGCCTGGAATCCCAAGGATCGCAAGCTGCTGGCAGCCGGGGACTACGAGGGAGTCGTCACCCTGTACGACGTGGAGTCCGGCAAGATATTCCGAAGGCACGTCTGCATCTTCAACTATCTTTCAAAGGAATATCATATTGTATTAGAATTTGTTTACAATTCAATTTTTTCAGGTACATAGAGCACGATAAACGATGCTGGAGCGTGAACTTCAACAAGGTCGACACCTCTCTGTTAGCCAGTGGCTCTGATGACGGCAAGGTAAGCGTTGGCTTGTATGGTGTAGTGGGTCGAGGCGGCGATCTCGGTGGTGGGGGTGTATGGTTCGATGCCCGCGACGTGCAGTGATGCGCTTTTCTGTCAATCCACTGACCCAATGTGATCGACAACATTTATTTAAACTGAGCAGTCGTATTCTTTTGGCACCAAGCTTGTGTGAAGGTTGTGTTACAGTAAAATAGTATACGCTCACACTCTGTAATAATCGAGTAAAGTTACTTACAGTTTGTTGTCCTCCAATTTACTTTTTTTAAAGGAATAATATTAATAATATAACAAGGGTGTGATAATTACAAATGCAGTTGACTCGGTATTTATAGAGAGTTTACACTTTTAGGAAAATGTTTATCCCATTTTTGTTTCATCCCTGTTGTTGGCTATGCATGTTGGAGCGTCTTTTCTACAACACAGACCTACAGATACTGCTCTCCTTATGGAGAACGTGTCTCTTATATAGTTGTTATTACAGTACCCAATACGGCATCCCATTACCGTATGCCATTGTAGGTGAAGCTGTGGTCGGTGCACAGTGACCGTAGTGTGGTGCAGATGGATGTGCGGGTGAATGTCTGCTCGGTGAACTTCTCCCCCGTCTGCCGGAATACGATTGTCTTCGGCGGAGCAGGTATGGCACACATCAACACTTCCTTCCTCATATCAGCTGATGAGGATTGCCAAGTATCTTACAATTAGTGAGAATGGCGGTTATTGTATTACATACATCTTCTAACCACGAAGATTCTCTTCATTGTGCTTATGGATCTTTCAATTTAAATGCCTATGAATATTCTCGATGCTCTTTCATGTCGGGCCATTCAGTTGAAGAATTGTTGGATGAGATATGTTCAGATCATTGTCTGCATGTATACGATCTGCGTCAGACGAAGACGGCGTTGTCGGTGTTGAAAGGACACGGAAAAGCCATCTCATATGCCAAGTTTATCGATGAGGAACGAGTTGTTACTGCGTATGTTCACTATTCATTTATTGTATGTACAGGATTATTACAGTCACAGCTTTGTTTTGTTAGACAAACGTCGTGTGTTCGGTTGTGTTCTGCCAGACCATTTGCGTTTGCGAGTAAAGATCGTGGTATCAGAAATAGCGCTTTTTATTGTCACGTTCACAATAGCTCACTACTTGTGTGATTCTCTTGGATTACATCTGTAGTGTTTTCTCTGTTTCTTTGTGTCTCTCGATATCGCATGTTCTCTCACAGGTCAACGGATAATTCGTTGCGGGTGTGGAATATTCGACTGTCGACGTGTGAGGGCCAGATGACGGGTCATCTGAATGAGAAGAACTTCGTTGGGTTGTCTGTCGAGGGACAATATATCGTGTGCGGTACGTTCATCGAGTATACGGTAGCCAGACCGAAATTGAGGACATTTTTATCGGAAGGAAGAGAGTAGCAGGAACATAGATAGCAGTTTGTGAGAGTGTGAATTGTCGTTCGATGAGAAAGTGGAGTATTCCCAAGTAGAAAGCGAAAATAGCACAGTCATCAGCAGACCCTGAACATATTTCTAACCGAAATTCGGAGTGAACATATGACTTGTGGTTGCAGGGAGTGAGAAGAATGCGATCCACGTGTACTACGCGGGTCTTCCGACGGACATCGCCTTCTGTCCGATGGGCGGAGCCTCGACTCCGTCTGTCCCCAACACCAACCACATGATCACCAACGACTTCGTCTCCGCTGTCGCATGGAAACCGGTAGGTCGACTTCAGCTTCTTCTTTCCAGGGTTCTCGCACAAAAGACAACGATGTCCTTTTGAATCTTGATGTTTTTTTGTCTAAAGTATCACTAAATGACAAATTTTTGGCTATCTATTTTTACATGAGTCTTTTGGAAAAATGCGGCAAAGCAAGAATGAAACATTCGTTTCTTTTAGTACCTAGAAAGGAATAAGGATAACTTTTAAAACTATTGTGAACAACTATTTTTGCGGTGCCAGCCATTCTTCCAATGTTAGTTATGGGAATCCTTGCATTCTATTATTTTTATATCGTTTAATTATCCAGAAGAACTCGGTTCGATTCTTCATGTTATATATGTGAACTGCGGCATGCGTTAGCCTACTTTCCTTGACTGGTTATGCTGCCAACAGGTCCTCCTATCTCTCTTGTTAGCTGTGACAGGAGAAAGCTGGGAATATTCCGAGTGACCATTCTCTTTGTGTATGTACTGAATAACCGTATTCCTTTCAATAGCAACTCAAGGTATACAATAACGAACGACCAGAGGAAGAGGAAGATGATGATATTGAATGATCATCGGGTTCTTTGATCAGACAACAAGACATCGGAATATGTTGATTGCATTGCAGAACACGAATATCATCCTGGGCGCGAACAGTCGTGGGATAGTGCAGATCTTCCGATTGTCATGAGTGCTCTGCCACCCCTCCTTTCCCTTTTCTCTTTGTCCCCTCCCATCCTCTTCTGTGCTATCTATGGCGGCACAGACTAATTCCTACTGGTCGTTTTAAAAGATATCTTGTATAGAGTTATATTGTCAATGTGCTGTATTATCTTTCTTGTGAGTATAATAAAGCACCTTCTCGGTGGATGTTAATGTTAGAACAGTCCAAAGGATATTTCAAGAACATGTCAAAGCTCTTACATTGAAATGGAAAGATATTACATCATAGTAAGCATGGCAAGTGATTGTGCGCCAAGTGTGCGTTTATTGTTGTAGCAGTGTGAGCGTGTTATGAGTGTGTGACCCCTTGGGGGCTCGAACTGGTTGAGTGTCCTTATCCGCCTTGTCAGCTCTCTCCTCTTCTGTGCCCATGCACGCCGTTTTTGTGCTCTTCATACTTGTCTTCCAAGTCGAAGCACAGTTTGGAGAGATCGCGGGGCTCGTCTCGTCCTTTCTGGGCCCGGGGCTCTCAGGTGGGCTCGGTGCTGCCTCGGGCGCCGCCAGTGGAGCCTCGGGAGCAGCTGCGGCACTCGGACAGATTGGACAGTGTTAGTTCTTTAGAGATCTTAAGATCTGATCGTATGTAAGTCAAATTTATGAGTTGTGTAGATGGCAAAAAGTGCTGCTATGTAGATGTAGGAGATTAGCACTATTATAATTGTATAGATAAACCATTATATTTCAGTACATATTTCTTATTACGCAAAGATATTGTAAATTGCAGCAATAAGCTGGTATTGCTGACAAAACATTCGTCAGCAATACCAGTCTACTTATGATTCAGTATATCAGCTAGCGCAAGGTGCCCTGGGCCTGGCGGGCACAGGGGTCGGTGTCCTCAACAAGGCGTCCGAGGGAAATTGGTTCCCCGCCGCACTTGAAATGACCAATCGGGTTAGTTCTTTTCTTCCACTTACTCGTTGTTATCATAATTGCAACTGGAGATTACCACTTCCTTATTTGGAAACAAAACCTTACTGAACGTATTGACGATTCCCAACAATAAGTTCGTGAGTGAGCAAAACTTTGTGCATGGTCAGCTATCCTTGTTGTTAACTTAGTGTTCATAATGAAATGGAATAGGTTTAGTTATATTTAAAGAACGATTTACTTGAAGATGGACAACCGATTGGCGAACCTCGGTCCTCTCGGTCCCCTCGCTCCTCTTGCTGGAGGCGCCCTCGGCGGAGGAGGAGGAGGTGGAGAGGGAATCGGGAAGGAATTCGGGGAATCCTTTCCTGCTCCCAATATCGAAGATTATGATGGTATGCTTGGCTCATAGAGCAATAAATGTCTGCATTGTTTCTAGTTTTTTCTATGTTGATTTCTTAAAACATAGACAACCTTCTGTTTTTTAATAGGCACATAAATAATTATGTGACAAAACCCCGCAAAGACATATTGGTGAACCTAATATTCTTATTTGCAATGCCTATCCCGTTGCTAGAATGGATCATTCGACCGCATTGCCTTGAGAGATGACACAACACGAGAGACCTCAAGATCTCTTTAGAAACACTTGCTTTATGTGATTGAATCTGCTCGCAATGCTTATTATCAATCAATATTGCCATATCAATTCCCGAGAATAGATTTTCACACATATACAGTCTGTGCACGTTGTAAGGTGTCGGAACAGGAAATGTCTTTTGCAGAGAAGTTGCCGAGCTCTTCCAGTTCCGAGGGACTTGTGCCAATACGCGCCACGACCGCGACGCCGACCCCCACGGTCCCACTGACACTTTTGCCAAGCGAACCAGTACGTCCATGATAGCTGTGTCCATTCCAATTGCCATCTCGTTTTGCTTTTCTTGAACACGCTTAAACCGGATATTCTAATGGAAATTCATGTGCACAATGTTCATCTTTGCCTGTGGGCGATAGTGAGAAAAAGCTGAGGGATCGAACACTGATCGCGTAATCGATACAACACTGGCAGATGGCATCATTTTGTCAATCAGAAAAAAGTGTTCCCAAATCAAGGCCTTATAGTCCCGGGGGTGCAGGGACGTTGGCGGGGGGAGTGCCAACTCTTTCGCCAGACCGACAACTATTTACTCTGTAACAGTGCTTCTTCAGGACCCGACAACCACCCCGGGACCGATGCCACCGCCAAAGAAGATTGTCACGTTAGTCGTTTTGACCTGTCGTTCATGTTAATTAATGTGCATTTGGTAAGGAAGTTATTCGTTGCCAAATGCTGCTTACAATTAGTTGTGCGGCGAAAGGCTAACGACTTTCTAATTGTAAGTATTGAACCTATGTGAACTAACAATTACGTGCCAGGATCCAACTTCCGAATTCGAAGGACTATTTCGATGCGACGTCGACGGACGAAGACTCACAAGTCGTCTTCACGACGGACCCGAAGAAGGACGACGACGATGTCCTGGTCAGTCCGGTTTCACCCGATCCCTTCCTTTTCCGCTTATCCAAGATCCCCTGATCCGTCTGGTTTACTCCGGTAACTATGGCCGAGTCATCTGGGATCAGGATAATCATTTGTTATTCAATGGCTATCTCTCCTCTGGGCAATTCCGTTAGTGCTTCGGATCTTTCACTACTGTTAACCGTACAATAGGTTCCTTTGATGCCGAGACTGCCATGGGAGAGCTATCCAATTCCCTGCGTCCATGCCCCCTGCTATTCTCTATCCGGTTGTTGGTTGCATTAAGAAAGCTTGAACTGGCATTCATTTCGTAGGTATACATACATTATTAGGGGATGGACAAATGACCGTGAACTGGGTGCGGATGTAGCCCGTCGCTAGAATGCTTGCTAGCTTATAGGCTTCTTTAAACAAATGATGTTCCTTCCATCAAGTTTACATATTGGTTTGTATCTGGATCCTTATGGTGCACGACCTATCCCCCTTTGAAGATTATCCTTGCTTCTTATTATTGTTCTATTGCCAGCTCCCAGCAAAAAATCGCAAAGTTCGATCACAAAAGCCGGCGACCTTGAACTTGGAGAGACTAGTCGATGTGCTGCACAAGAACAATCTAAACGACAAGGAGATCCATGACATTATCATGCAGGTGAGAGCAAAGATCAAAGATCAAAGATCAGATCGACGATAAACACGAGATGATTCCATTGACGGAATCTCCATTCGGGCCGAATGCACCATATGTGAAGAATATCTCTCCCGATATGCACGAGAAACGACAGAGAATCATCAAAGCGACGCAGAATATTCAGGAACATCTCCGGAAGACCCAGGAAGAACAGGCATGTCAATGGCCACCTTTCGAAACATTTTTGTACATTTGACAAAAGTCCTTTTCCCATAGAGAGGGAGAAAGCTCACTGCCCGCATGTGCGCCTTCTTACTGTTAGTTACAACTCAAGTCCATTTGTGGCTTGTAGTTTGCATAAATAACACGCATAGTTTAGGATCGTATCATCAAAGACGAGTTGGCCACGATCTTCACTTCTTCCCCTCAACCTATCCCCTCTACCCCTCCTTTGCCTCCTCCCTCTCCCCCTCCCCTCGCTACTTCTTCTCCTCCTCCCCTTCCTCCTCCATCGCGCCCTCCCCTTCCCTCGACTACCCCACCCACCTCTTCTCGATTCCTCTCAGCTGTCCCTGTCAACTCAGTCGGTCATCCCTCTCCTGCTCCTCGCAGTCTTCCGATGGATCGGACTGTGCCACCTTCTCCTCAAGTTAGCCAACAACAACAACAACAGCAATATGGGCAACAGCAATATCACCAACAGCAATATCAGCCACAACCATATCAGCAACAGAGACAGGAGTACCAGCAACAGCAGCAACAACCGCAGCAGTTACAGCAGCAACAGCAGCAACAACAGCAGTACTACCAGCAGTACTATCCCTTCTACTCGGTGAACGGCCAATCTGCTCCAATGAATTCTCGCGAACCAGTTGCTGGGTATCAATATCCGACCATTGTGCAACAACAGGCATATCCCCAACCATATTTCTACCAGCAAGTCGGGTACAATCCACAGTACCAGAATGTCAAGAACCCACCGACGGCCCATGGAATCGCCGTCCAACCCGGACAACCCATTCCGAATACTCCCCATCAGGCAGTTCCTCGTAGTGTCCAAGTGGATAAGACACCAAACGGCCCCGTATTCGGGCCGCCAACGGTCGCCGCTTCGACGCCGGCGACTGGGTATGACTTCCTTCCTGTCTGATCATTTTGCAGAAAACGCGTAGTTCGAAAGGGAATTCGTGCATCGACACGGAGTCCCCCTGCCAGTGAAGTTCCTTCCCGCGCCAGATACGCGCCCTCGGGCGACGATCATCCATTCGCCGCCGTCCGAACTGGAAGACACGTCGTGCGATCCGCCGGAAAGGTCGGTCATCCTCTGGATCCATTCTTTCCTTTACTAATTGTAAGAGTTGGAACCAAAAAGGCGGAAGCGATATTATTGTTCGCTTCATGTATACTTATTGTGCTACAATAAGAGGACGCAAAACAAGCTGCAGATTATGAGCTACACGTTTCTTGGTTTAATTTGATATAAGTCCTGTATAGATAGTCGATTCATCGAAGCTTCGATTGACGACGCCGCGTCCTCTTCGATCGACGACGCGTCACAATCGCGCGTTTCCCGCGCGTACCGCGAAGACGCTTCCGTTGACAGAACCTCCAGTGGTAGGTACCGAGTGGCAACCAACGAATCAGAATTCCCATCGACGCGTACGCGAAAAGGATCCTCGACGATCCCCTTTGCAGTGACCTAATCAACAGAACAGAGTTCTAACCAACGCGGAGCGAGTCGCAGGTCCAGTTATCTACTCCATTCTTATGCACTTATACAATGCTTATCTATTACAACTTCTTCCACCCTAAAATGAGTGATAATACTGATAATGAGCAAGTAGGAATTGTGTGCGTGCAACAGACAAGAGAATAACACTCTCCGTGACATCTTCGCATACACTCAACACATCATAAAATGCAACCCGAGTGTTTCGGTGGTGTTCGTCTAATCTTTGGTCGTCTAAGCTTCCCTCGCTAATCCCTCACAACCCTCCCAACAGTTTCCCTTGCAGTTGCTGATATTGCCCGAGGGATTGGCTGCCGATGGACAACTATTTATTAATTCATCACCATCTTGTCTATTCCGAAGAGGGACATCTTCTCCGAGAAGCACGACCCCAACTCCGACCTCGCGAGCTCCTGATCATGTTCCCGCTAGTACTGCTCCCCATAGAAGATCCTTTCGTCACAAACGTAGATTTGGCATATCGAGACCCAAATGACACGGCAATATATTGTATTTCGTTCTGGTCAACGGAGTATTCATTTCATCAGCTTTCAACTTGAAATATGTAATAACTCTCCCCTTTTTTATTTGTACTTGAAATACGCCAATCTGCCAGTTCTTGCCCGTTACAGTGCCATTCTCTCTTACGAGTAGCTTTACCCCTTTCATCGCATTTTCTCATCATGTTATAAACTAAACCGTTTATTATATTATACACATAAGAACTTTTGAACGTAACGCAAGTGAATGAGACCAAGTATTACTATATAAATATATTATTATGAGTGGAGGGCAGCAATTATTCGAGTTCTTCCCGCGGAAGTGGAGCATACAATAGGCGAAACCCGTGAAATGCGAAAAATACCAAGATCTGAAATACAAAATACTCTTCTACGGTTTCCCAAGCATCGACTAACAACGCGCCTGCGATTTCATTTATTCAATTTCTAATACTTTTTGCTTCAGAACCTCTTCGAAGGCGTAATGATAGTATTATCAGGTATCAGCTATACAAAGAAGCATAAATAGCGAGACTTACGTAAACAACGAGAAGCAGTCCGATGACACTCGTCGTCCATTCGAATCCTATGGAATGCACGGCGACGCCGCCCACTGTCGGGCCGATGAAACCACTGAGAAAGGGGTAGATAAAGGAGGAGTATGTCAACAATAACACAAAGGTGTATAAAGAAAGAGCAGACTACAAAGAAAGTTCCAAGCAAAAAAGAAACATATGAAGCCGGAACCAACCCAAAGGCGAACGCTGATTGGAATACTCCGGACACACAACCATACGTTTGGAACGAATCATCGTATCCATGGACCCTGTCAACAGAAATCATGACATCACTGCTAATTACTACAGAAAAAGAAGTAGTTGGACAGAAGGCATATGTGATAAGTATTCATAAAAGGCACCTGACGACGTCGAGACAACTCTGGAAGGTCGGAATGTACATGGCTCCGGCTGCCACACCCAGTATGATGAGGGAGATGGCGATTCCAATCAGGGATTTATCGATTGGAAGAAATGGCGCTGGTCCAATGATCAACATTGCGACGACGGTTGCGAATGCTCCCAATACCATGATTGTATTCGAACAATGGAGGCGATCGATGAGGAATCCCCAGAAGGGCGCCGATATCGTGTAGATGCCACCACACAACAGGAACATCAGACCAACCAGGGTCGGCGACAGATTGAACTGCAATCCATTCAGTATTGAATAGAAGAGAAACGTCTTCTGGTCACAACCAACCAAGCACAATCAACATGAGAAGAGGCAACATACCGATTTGAGATGAGCGGAGAGGGTGGGATCGAAGAAGGAGAGCGAAATGGAGCAGGCGACAATGGCGAACACCATCATCCATATCTCGGGAATCCGGAGCATCCCCAACATTCCCTTCGCGTCCTCGTCCACTTCCACGTCTACAACGGACTCTCGCCATCATTGCCACACTATCCCCAGTTAGACATTCGCCCTCTTCCCAAGAGCATTGTCACTCGAATGCAAGTGACAAACTGACAAGACCGCCCAGTTATTCGAATAAAAGACATACCATCTTGTGATTCGATGAGGAAACACGAGAGAGCTGTCGCCCCAATGAGAATCGTGCCGAGGACGAGAAATGGCAATTGGAATCCGCCGTGCTCGTACAGGAATCCACCAATCACAGGACCGGCTGTGAAACCCAGACCCGCGAAGGTCTCCAGGACACCCTGCAAGCAATGCCATCAGAAAAGGAGAAACGTGCTATGCATTCAATTATCTCTGATACATAACAAGAGCAAAAGTACCAAAAACTAAGGAATGGCTGTAAAGCACTGCCTCATAAGTTCCAAGACGCTATTTACCCTGACTCATAGAAAAAAGGGTCCGGACCTAGACCCAAGCGCACCTCCCGCCAAAGGCGACAAACGTCTGTGAAATGGTCGTCCGAGCTTACTCGGACGAGTGAAATGATGAGCATACACCCTTTTTGCTAGCAGTTTTCCCCATTTTTAAGCTATTTTCAACCTGGAAGATAATAGGAAGTATTTTATTCATTTTTTTTGCCCACCTCCCGCTGAAGCCTTCCGCACTTCCCACTAACCCCTCTTGTCCGGACCCCTTTATTCTTATGTCTTGACTGTAACAAAGCATTTATCATACATTCCACTACAGTCTAACATTTACTATCTAATGAACGAATAGGGCGCATGATACTCCAAATTCGAAGCACAAGCGGTATGTGAATTCCTGTATTGTGAAATAGCTCATAATTTAAACCAGCCGTGAAAAGATTACCAAATGTTAGCATTCCCAATATGCAAACTAATACATACAGAAATTTAAGTGTGCAGTAAACTCATAGCAAACAAAATAATGTCTGTATAAAAGAAACAGACGAAGTAGTGAAAAACGATAAGACAGAAGCATCGATTTCAATTAATTCAAGAGAACCACTGGGCAGAGCAAATAACTGCCTCATAAACATTGGCAAACATAGATAACAGAGCTGTGCTTTTTTCCGTTTCCCAAAACTTTTCCCCACTTACCCAATTTTCCGAAAACCCGGTACATTTTCCGGGAAAAATGTTGTTGGCTTTGTCATAGTTTTTGAGCAGGCGGATGTTGGAAGAATGTAATTCATTGAAATATCGTCTAGAACATAAAACAAGCTAATTCTCATGTTAATGGTAAACATCAAAAACGTTGACTGATCACCGTTGAAGACTATTCGACTTCAACCTTTTCCGAGTTATTTCAATTTTCCGACCTTTAAATTAGGGAAAATTTTCCTTTTCCGAAAAACATAACAACCTTCCGCACAGCCCTGATAAGGAACGTGAGGCACACAACAATTAAACAAAAAATGTGGAACATGGCCTTACCACAACAACACTGATCCTTCCCGGGAAGCATCTGGCTGAGATAGCAAACGATGACGTCACAAAAGCTGCATCTCCTATGGCCTCCAGGCATCGAATGAACAATGATGCCCAGAAGAACAAATCACCCGACGGAAGAAAGTTGAGGAACCTAATCATACATCATAGATCATAGATCACCAATCACTGACCAGATCACATCCGACTACAAAATTTGAGTTTTATGATTTACACATGGGAATCTATCAACAAATAACGGAATAGCTAGATTACGTAAAATAAATGCGCTAGATGAATTAGCAGTGACAAAAGGCAAAGTCTCCCGTATTCAAGGCATTTCGCCTGCGGGGAGTCCTGAGAAGGCCAGGACGTTGTGGGGCAATTTAAGTCCGAAGGTGCCCAGTCATTCACATAGCAGTGACTATTACGTTTAACACTGCTCCATTTTTTGCTTTTAAAGAACAAATATGAGTATTTGGTGCCGCCCAAAAACGGAATATAGTAAAGATAAATATAATAATGATGAAATGGGAGTGCTGACCCGAATGCGATGGCAGTGACACCCGTCAGGCCGAGGCCGAATGTGAACATGTTCTTCGAACCAACACGAATCATCTGGAAGATACGGGACATCTTATTGTTAGCCAAAACAACTAAGAACATGACAATGCACAAGTATGATACTTGTTTGACCAACTTGGTCAAACTCATTTAACACTTACGAACTTACATGAAAATCATGGCAATTATAATACTACAATACGCTAATATTATGAAATAACGAACAAAAATTAATGTAGAACGTACGTGTTTGCCGAACAACGGAGCCACGACAAACATGACGGCCTCAAAGGCGCCGAATACAAGTCCCGTCTGCGATTCATTCATTCCTTTCGACGCTGCCTGTGGGTGAGCCAATTATAACCTCATTAGAGACAGAATGCCTTAGGCACCCAGCTATTACTGTAACAAACGAATGTTAACTAATGCAGTACTTAGAACGTTAGGTAAGTTTTCGCACCATTTCGTATGTTTTCACGGCAGATCATAATAGAACGTAGCCGCACACTCCCCAGTTGTAAGATGAGAATGTCTTCTCCCACAGTCAGCAATGAATAAAATGGTGGAAAAGAGGAGCAAGGTAACTGGCAATAAGGAAGAAACAGGAAAATTACCTCGTCAGGATAGAAAGGCGCTATGCACGAGAACGCAACCGTACTGCACAGATTCGCTAGTGATAACATTACTATTGTAGCCCATTCCCTGAAAAAGAACAAATTTGTGAATAAAAAACAAATAACAATAAAAAATAAAGGTTTTCAAGCCGATAAGATTACAAGAAGAGGTGATGTGGAGTATATATGTACATACCTCCCAGTCAGATCGGAAAAGGATATTTTCTTGATTGGTTCGGATGAGGACGATCCGTCGTCTTCCGTTTCTTCGTCGCCCTCTGTCTCACTGAACAACACCGCATTAATAGCATTATTTTCAACTTTTCAAAGTTACATACTAGAAACAAACCATTGAAGGCCGATGAATGGCATACATATACTCGTACCGTCTACAAGAGTTGCAAAAAAGAAATGCGCACCTTTCCTCGTCCTTCTCAAGATGTTCATCGGGTGGTGTGGATTGTTGATATTGTTCTTGTTGCCGCCGAATGCTACCGTACTGTGATCTGTCGTCCCTGCAATTCTGACTCATCCTACAAAGAAAATAGAACAAAACAAATTGATAAACTAACTTCAACCTCAATATAATAGAAGAAACAAAAATTCACGGAAAGGTTTGCATGTTTCGAACGCAGAACTCGTATCCATGTCAACGAGAGTTCTCTCAACAACCCTCACACAACATTCCCATCCTGCTGACAGACTGCCAGTGAGTGAGTTATCATGTCTATACCCTACAAGCTTATAACAAGGCTTTTCATTACAATCAAGGTTCTAGAATAGATCAAAAGTTCTAGAACTGACCTAGCAGCATGCACACTAAGAGAACGACGATCTGCATCCACGGATACTTGAGTTGCAATAGGGAGAAACGGAGAGGCGATGATCGGCCTGAACAGTCGGGTAAGAACAAACTAGAAACATTTTCCATTCTCCCCAATTAACCTTTTATTGCCTGCCTATTCACAGGCTCGTCTTACACTTTTGATGTTTCGCTGCATGACGTTTGTTTATTTGTATTAAAAAGAAAAAAAAGAAAAAGAAGAAAAACACAGTTGATGACCATCGGTTGTTATGGATAACGTGTAGCGGATAGACCACCTACATACCGCCGCCACCACTCCTCTCGAGATCCGCTTATAGTAATCCATTTTGGTCAAATCTATTGACGGCAATAGCATATTGAGGCAAAAGTTGGGGTAAAGGATGTTTATTTAAGAGTGAGAAAGTTAGTGGTATATTGCCGTAACATAACATAACAAGCACCTCTCTTTTATAGAAGACGTTTCCGGCGCTTTTTCAATATAAAATTCCTCCCAGTCAATGGTAAAAACAGATGCCAATGACATTCACTCATTGACAGTAGACGCGTTCGGCAACACACTAACGGGTGTGTCTAAACAATACAAACAATGCAAACTGAGAAGTAAGGAGAAAAGCTAGAAGAAAAAACCGACGGACAAACGACCAGAGAGTATCGAGCAATGACAATTGCTTAAAGAAGAATGATACATGTAAGAATATGATTATCTAATAAAAAAAAACGAGCATCATGAGAACGGCCTAAGAACCCTCACAGCGAAACACATTCTCGGAGCACTTTGAAATGTATGCTAAGCACATGAACCAATAAAATTAGAGATTTTCGAAAGGCAAATGTTAGAAGAGCTTTATCGATGTGCTAGCATGTGAATGGACACAGTCGGTCATAGCAGCTACGTCATCATGCAGTGTTTATAACCAGCGTATATAGCTCACTCGTCAACACATACATCTCAATAAGAATTAGTCAGCGAATGAAATACAGACAAAAATAAAGAAAGCAGCAGATCACAGGTGGCTGGAAGATTAGCAAATAATCAATAAATTGAGTTCAGTTGTTTATTGCTGGCTAAACACAGGATAGGCAAGCGGAATATCATTGTCCACTGTTCATTACTGTGCTTAAGATTTGCCAACAATGTTGGGGCAGAAAATATTCGGAAGGTGCAACATATGGCTAGATGTTTCGAACATGCCTCAGGCAGAGTTACACAAACAATGATACGCCAAACACGAGTCATATAATACGCAGACGGGACATTGGCAAAATGTGAATACGAACATTGGCCAACTATTTGAATGGTGTCCACCTCTCACTACAATAAAATGACCATTTCGCTTTGGTGTTGGGTTGGAACACGAGAGAATTTCTCTTTTCTTATTGTTAGAGCTTGTCAGCTCGAATGGATGAATAACCATGCACAGAGACTTACAATTAGATCTTAATAGCTTTCGAGTATTTCTTGCAGCGCACTCGGCATGGAACCCAATCTCAAATATATTGCAATTTTGGGCTGATATGGGCAATTATCACGAGCTTTGCTTTCTTTTCCTTGTCATTGCCGATGCTTACCTCATTTTTCTTATATTTGGATCAGAGAATGTTCTCTTAAGCCTCCTTTGTCGTTTCCGTTTCCGCTTGGGGTCGCGGTGTCCGCCTTCTGACCGCGTGCTCGACATTGGCGGCCCATTCGACACAGTCGGTCGTCGATCCAGATCATCTCCGACCACCGTAGGCAAGGAACTGATGCGTGCGGAAGCGGAAGCGGACAACCTACCACGCGGCGAGGAGCGGCGTGTTCTCAGCGTACTCTGCCATATCGGAATTGTAGGTTGGAATGCGCGGTCGCATGTCCATGTTGACAGTAGTTGGTCTACTCTGGAGAAGATCAATAGAATGTTTGCTCCAGCCTACAGATCAGCATCACATTCATCACACACCTAATTCCGACCGAGTTCAAGCTGCTTCTGCAGCTCATTCTTACCTCTTCAACAACAACTTGCACTGCAGATAAGAACTTTTGAACTCGGCTTATCATCCACAAGGCACGGATGCGTTCTCAACATTACGTGAATTGTGAACATCGCCGGCACTTTCGATAAGGAAATGGCAAAGTGGTAGCCAACATACCTTTTGTCCGGGATTAATCTTGACAGATTTGCCGAGATTGGGTGCGAGAGGTTGTGCCTCATTTGCCTCGTGTTCCATTGCGAATGCGACTGACTGACTATCTTATCGGTTCTCCTTGCTATCAACCCTGGTCAATTCCCACTCTCTTTTCATCACACTGTGCCTTGATCTCGTAAGTCTGCTGGTGTCGCTGTGTGAGTCCTCTCAAGTATATGATGATGATGATCTTTTATAGTTTCTTGTGTGTTGCTCATAATAGACCGCACTTACTGCTTGTTATCAATGTATTGCGGGAGAAACATGTTTTGCAAAGATAACCTTAGTAACTGTTTTTGACAGAGGGTTTCTGCTAATTGGAAAGTGTCTTTCCTTGCAAATGAGTGTTTATCGCCCCTTGGTCATCGTTGCATTCTGTGTATTTTCCTCGAGATGCCTTCCGTTACACACACACGGGTTCGAGGGACAACTGCCATTGGAACACTTGCCATCGTGCATCCTATCGATTGTTGTGATCAACAAATGACGTCATCCTATGTATCTCCCTTGGTTTCCTTTTCTTCTCCTTCTCCCATTTGTTTCATCTATCATAACCGTTGCTGAATTTGTAGGTATGCTACTTCAAACAGGGCTTATGCATTTATGTAAGTAGTATCACGGTTCTAGCAACATTTCTAGTTGCAGTAACAATAGAGCAGGAGAACATTCATTTGCGTCAAAGAAGTTTACCTTTTCTTCCTGTTCTCCAGTCTCGAGGCCAATACAGTTCCCTCTTGTCGTCTCTCTATGTATCACAGATCCCTTATTCCCAGTGCATCACTCATTGGCATCCGTTGTATCCTCTTTGTATCCTCTCTTATCCCGTAGTATGTCCCCTTCTCTGTGTCCCTTCCGTCTCCAGATCTTCCCTTGTGCTGTTAGCCTCTTCACTCCGTCTGTATCCACAGTCCCTTCCCGATAACTTCGCATGTTTTGTTATGTGATATGTGACGGGTCATCTTCAATTACATAATTTATTCCCAAGATGTAGATGTTCCTACTAAGATGAGGAGTGTCTATCGCATGATACTACATTGGGGAGATCATTCAAGCCTTCTTTTCCAATTCAATAAGGTGCTTCACGCCATCATACATCTGCTTCACAGCCTCGAACTCGGTCAATCCCAGTCGGGCCTGCAAGGAATCCAATGGTAGATCAACAAACAACTCTAATTGGAAGAACCACTTCTAAGACACATATTTTGTGATAGAACCGGGATTATGCTAGAGGCACATCAAAGCCAAGATGATCTAAAGATGAGTGACCTAAAGGGCTACGGATTGGGAAGGATAAAGCATTCGGGGAGATGGGGATACAAGGAGGGTTGAGGAAGTGGAGGGAAGAGGAATCAAAGAGCCCACGAGGATCTCCACCGAGGAAGAGAGAAGTGACAGAGGTGAGGGATAAACTCGAGGGAAAAGGGAGAGATGTGATATACGTGAGAGAAGACGAACAGAAGGGATTGCCCCGAGCAAGAGAGGACACACGCTATCTATCGTATGCCAATGGCACAACTGGACATGCCAACTGGCATCACATGTATATGTGACAAGTAAGTAATAAACATGACATACCTTGTTGGAGATATCGTACACGCCTCCCTCGGAGTCGGAATGTTCACCGTGGATTCCACGAATCTGGAGCTTCAGCTCATCACAGATCTTCTTGAAGTCGGGCTTGGCCGAGATCTTTGGCAGGCGGATGTGCACCGAAGCACGGACGGTGGTTCCTGCGGGGAATGTTACAGTATGCCATTGACATACCCAGGTTGGATGGGCAGAAGGTGAGCCAGCCAAGGCGCTCGTCGCGGGAGAACGGAGCCTGCGCCTCAATGGTCTTCACTCCCTTGATCAATCGCTCCAGGACCTGCAACATGCTCCAATTATACATGAAACGGTATTGAGAACAGCAGTATTCGGATACAGTTAGGCTGTTGATGCAAGAAATCTACTACCGTTGTGGATTATGACACTTTCAATTAGTAGAAGAGCGCAAGGAATGGAGTACCTGTCCGACGTTTCCTCCGTTCTGCATGGAGATGATACGGAGATGGTCCTCCTCGTTGCACCAGACAAGGAAGGTCTTTCCCTTGTTGTGGTAGATTCCGCGTCCCTTGGGCCAATATCGGCAAGCGTTGGCAGCCTGGAGGAACCTGAGGAGAGAGAGAATAAGAGGTAGATTACGAACCTGTCTCCCTCCTTGAAGAGGAAGTGATCCTTGATCAGTTGGTTCTGGACCTCCTTGGTCATTCCATCAAGGGGATAGTAGGTTCCGGCGAGTTCCTCGTCCTTGATGTTTTCGAAGATCTTCTTTACCTTGCCTGAGATGAGAAGAAAGGATGAGGATGACGTCCATGAGCTTACCCTCCATCTCGAGGTAGTTGGCCTCGGTGAGGCAGGGGTTGAAGGGATATCCGGCGAGGGATCGGCCACATCGCACTCGGGTCGAGTTGATGAACTTGCCTTCGGGGTCCAGGTCGGGAAGGAGGTGGGTCTGTAGGGGAACGAGATACAAGTTGTAAGAATGTAAAAGAGATAAGGAAGCAGTACTCCTCTAGATAAGGCTAGACTGTATAACAACCAGAAGTATGTGAATGAAGCTCACCTTTCCCTCTCCGAGGTCAGTGCTGGGCTGCTTCTGCGAGGGTCCGAATCCGTTGTGATAGTCCTGGATCAGGGGGTCGAAGAGGGGCTTGAACAGAGTGTAGGCCTCGGCATCAGGGGCATAGACTCCGACTCCCGAGTCAAGGTTGGCGACTCCTTAAGATTAATGCTTAATACAAATCACGCTTACAATGGTAAAATTGAAACTTTGAAGGAAACATGTGTACGTTTAATTTGCAACGGTTCTTTGTTAAGACTAGGTGAAAAGCCTATAGTTTTGTGTGATCTTCTCATTACATCGTTCGCACGGAGTTCTCATCAACAATTCAATGCATTTTTGAAATGGAAAAGCAGCACGACCTCCCCCCCCCCTTTCTTGTAGCCACGTTGTTGTGATATCTCGAAGAAGAAGGAGAAGAAGGAGAAGGAACGGCTCTATTTACCCTGTCAAGGTGATACTCGCGTAATGGATCAAAGTAAGTTCCAAGCCGAGAAAGCCCCACATCTACTTCACTTCTATTTACCCCAGATTCACAGCAATTGGACAAAAAAACGAGGCGGGAATTGGAGGTGAGTGAGGTGAGGGAAGGCATTATAATGTTCACCCAAATCGAAGGGGCAAAGGCCATTGGTGACGGATGAGCGATGGTATTGTGTGTTCACGTACCGGACTGGATGACATCGAGAAGGGTGGCTCCCAACTTCGTCTTCTTGTCCTTCAGTTGGTCGACGACCTCCTTCGTCAGGTACTTCTTGAGAAGCGAATGGCAGTCAGCAGCAGCCTGAACACATAGAATGTGCCGGAAACAATCATCAGAAAGTACCCTGAGGGGCCATTCCCATGGTGTGATATGACCAATCGGAGAGTGTGCTTGTTTGTAGAAGAGGAAGACATTTGTACTAGGACAGCTTCTCCCTACGCTTCTCTATGTATTCTACGAACCGTGTCCCTCCCTTCCCTTCCCTATCCCGTACTGTTATTATTGGTCGTTATTCACGCCCTATTCACAACATGGTTCTGTGATTTCATCACGTTTACTTCGATTGATTGCGTTCGTTTTTTTCACTGCAAGACTAAGAATCATTTGGAAGATGTCCATTTGGGGCACTGGCATCGATCCCCCATCAACATCTCAATTTGTGCCTTTGTGGAGATAACATGAGAGGGCGCCCCAGGGAGTCCGGCGGGAATCGGGCGGGATCGGGCCGGTTACCTGGAGCTTGGCGTATCCCTCCTCGACCTTCTTGATCTGTTCAGCGGATGCCATCGTGGACAGCGGGCGTACTTCGGCAACGGGCGGCACACAATGAAGAGACTGCTCGGAATACTTCTCTCGCAGCATGCCACGCCCACCCCGGACCCCTCGCACCGCTGCAACCACCAACACTCCAGTAAACAACAACAACACAAATAACAGCAAGGTCACCGAGTGGGTCACCAACGGGTCATTGGGTCACCTGTGGAACCCGAGGGTACCCAAAAACTAACCGACACGCTGCAAACACATTTACGACCACCAGCACATTCCTTCCCGATAAACACCGATACTGTTGAGACAGCGATCACTATTTAATAGCCATATTGATTTGGTGGATGAGGAGTTCCTCTTGGATGTCACTGATAGGGACACGATGCCGTTGGCTGGGTGGACATTGCATTAGTCACAATTCGATTTCCGCCCGTTCGTTTCAATTGTTGTGCAGTTACATACACAATTATGCTGCTTCGGAATAAACAAAAACTGCGAAACGCTTGTTTCTACGATATCATGAACAGTTGCAGTTTTGCGTGCAGATGCAGGATGTTGGAATACAGTCCTCCAATGCATATTCACTATGATGGAACATGACTGATCCTCCCCGACATCCCAATCACCCTCCATCCTGTCCATATTGTTGCGTCCCATCATACTTGTTCCCTCGGATCAAAGGTTCCCCTTCCAGCCTTCCTCTTTTTCTCTGTCCTCTCCTCCCGCACCATCATCTCAAATATCAGTGGGAGGTTTCTCCTCAGGACCAAAAGCCAACTCAAGTAAGAGCATGAACAGAGGAAAAAGAGAAGCTAGGGAGGAGGTTAGAGAGAGTAGAAGAGTATGGGAAAGTGAGAGAGTGCAGAGAAGTAGCCAGCACAGGTGGAATGAATACGAGAAACAGAGAAACGAGAGAGAAGGGGAGAGTAGGGGATGGTACCAATCATACGGCGGATGGGAATTGGCAAGAGGCAAATCCTATCTGGCACCAAGGGAATCAGGCAATATGTGGGAGGAAAGATGGACACTTACACTATACAAGCAACTTACTGTTTGATATGCTAGAAGGTCGGCGGAATAGAAAGAGCCAACCACGAGAGATGGATGGCATAAGTGGATGGGATGAGGGATGAAGGAGCCTAATAGGAATCAGGAGACAGGAGGGAGGGACAGGACTACAGAAGAGGAACAAGGGGTCAAAGAGGGGAGGACAAGTGACGGGAAGAAATGAGAGAGGGAAAGAGGTAAAAAAAAAGAGGAGAAATGGGAAAGAAGAGGAAGCAGATAGAGATCAAATCTGACTTGTGGCTACAAGTATCTGGTTGGAGGAATGGAAGGTCCTCCATTTGTGCTCTTGACAGTCGGAAAAATAGTGAAGATTTGACGATGGATTCTTCGTTTCCCTTTAAAAAGCTATGCTTACCACATTGTACGAACATGAGATTCCTGTTCACTCACAAACAAGACAAGTTACCAATTCCAAATACTTTACAGTACATGTATTATAAATGACGTGGTTGCAAGCAAAAACAAACAATTATAGTGAAAGAAGGGATAATAACGAAGGGAGAACTATTAGAGTACAAAGACAAAACTCAGGTAAAGGAATACATTATGAGTAAAGTTTATAAATAACGGATGACTAACGAAGAACACTGATTACGAAAGAGAAGATGGGCGAGGATTAGGGATTAGCCAAACATAGCGGGAACCTTTGCCAGGGACAAAGTACTAAGCAATTACGACTTCAACCACAACAGGACATGAACAATCGGAACGAAGCAATGTGGGGATAAGACAGGAATCAGTGAGGAGAGACTCAGGAGAAGAGGCCGTTTGCAGTTTATTCGCCATATGTGTTTATAGAGTGTATGAGAAGATAGCGTGTCTCAGTCGTTCGTTGCCGGGGGGACCGTCCTTTCCCTCACAGGGACGACTTCCTCCCTCACAGGGACGACTCCCTCCTCTCAGAGGGACGTCTCCCTCCCTCACAGGGACGTCTCCGTTCCCTCACAGGGACGCCCACTCAGCCGACGATGGAGACCACGAACATTTGGACACCGAGGGAAGCATCGCGAGGGAACGGGACAACGAGGCGATGATGTGAGACATATGAGAAGTGGTCGGTGCCGAGGGAATCAACTCCTCACTCAACCACGATTCCAAGTCCACCGGCGACTGGTGTATCTGCAAAAAGAAAACCTATGTCTATTTGATTGTACTCAGCACAAAAAATGATCAGACGCGTTATTTAGGATACGTTCTTCAATGCTGTAAAGCGCATTTTGCATGTAACTGTATAGTAAGAATAATGCTCTTATAATTAGCACTATTTTCCCGAGATGAAAAGGGATATGATACATAAATCGGAACGCAAATCGATGGCACTTTCGGGGTTCGGTTCAAGTTACAGAGTTCAACGGGTGCTTGCTGAACAATGCACACTTGAACAACGAATAATAGGGACCTACTAGACAGTAGTCGAGTTGTTCCACTCTTATGTTTCTGTTCAATTGTACTCACAATCACACAAAATCAGTTGCCATTGGTACGTTAGAAACCATTGCCATTCTTACTGACAATGTGCACCCCTAAACGAAGACGAAGTATCGGCCATCGAAGTAACCTTGGAACAGTTCCCTTGAACCCTTATCTGGTTACTCTGTCAGGCGGTTCCTGAAGAACGGCTTAGAATGTTCGAGAACAACCCGTGATGTTGGCACGATCCATGAGAATCTTCGTTGTAAAGTATCCCTGCTGTTCTCTGCAGATCATTTTGTAAACATGACCCTTTGTAAGGCAGGATGTATGTCTTAAACCTTATGAAATGGATGTGCATACTTATTGTTATGCAGGTCAGCCCACCCGTTTTAGAGCATCATCATAACTGGAAAGATTATGTCGAGGAACATTGTACAGTGTAACAACTGCGTCAATCGCCGAATAAATAATTCGCAATTCGATACAGAGAGAACTGCTCGTGGAAAAGTTGACATATTACAGCAGTAACACAGGCAGTTACAGTAAGTCACTACTGGTTACACTCACTCCTCAAAGCATCTTCTTGTTAGAGAGAATTCACCGCACAGTACACTTTTGGGCACAACACTAATTGTAAGAATATTCGTATTACGAATTGTTTTGTCTATGTAAATGAAGCTTTGAACAGAACAATATTGTTTGTCAATTGCTACTCGGGGCTTGACAATGAAAGTGTTTATAGTATGTTCCCAGTTACATCAAATTGTAAAGTTGAGAGGAAACTAGACCAGTGGCAATCGTTCAGAATAGTGTATGCCAATGGCAGGGAGTGGGAACCTTCACCTACAGCCGTCTATTGCCAGTTTCTGCCTTTTAAAGTTATGTGGAACGAAGGAAACAGTGGACTTTTGGTGGAACTTCGCCCTTTCCCTCCTCACACTCTTGCTTACAACAAGTTGTATAGTAGTAATCTCTCTATGTATGTTGTTGTTATGAGTGTATTCACTCCGCTCTTTGTTGTCCCTCCCTGTTTTCATTTCCCTTGGATCAGCTTATTTTGAGAGAACAGACACAAACTACTGTTGTGCAGGCCAACACAACATTCGGAGTAATGAGGACGCGGTTCTTCCTATTATCATAGTGATTAACAAGGAGAACACTGAAAAGGTGTCCATTTGCTTCCCGAACTTTGATTTCACGTCAACAAAAAGAGCGACGACATGCACGAAATACCAATCTGATCATTGTGATATCATCGAGAAATTACTGTTAGAGCAAAGAAATCGCCTTCTATGTACATTGGAAACCCCTTAATTTTGATTAACTTAAGATGTCTTCTTGAGTAACTGTACTTAAGTGCATTTAGTTTGTTTGCATGGTCTACACATCGTATTATTTATGTAGTGGATAAGTATAGATTTCGCTGTCTTATTGTTAGCCCCAATACCATAGCACTTGTGATACAAAAGAACGAAAACGTGCATACCGTATCAGTGAAAATGGAGAGGACAACTCGTTTTGCAAGAGGAAGAACACCATACGGGCAGGAATAGATGAATGATAACAGGTTCACACATTCGAGCGAAGTCGCCAGGGTCGCCGACTTCTGTAAACCGAATTAGTAGATGTTCGTCGTTACAGAACCCGAAAACCTTAAGTAAAACATGATTGAGAGCTATTCTACGGTAACCCGTGATTGTTAACCAGACATGTAAGTGTTAGCCAGAATAGTTGTGCTGCGTGGGGATTCCTCCATGTTAGCGTAGGTTGCCTCTCCATTATTAGTACTCCAAGTTCCCAAGTTCTCAGCCTCACACAAGCAGCACTAAAAGTTGTAGACGTTGACTAATGCAATTCAGGTGACCGTGAGACTAAAAAGGAATAACAGAATGAACCAAGGAATTTCTGAAAATCGTCATGTACAACAAGGCAATTGCTTTCTAGATTGTGACGTCAGGACCCCGGATACTCCGAATGAGAAAAGGAACTTATGCAATCGGCAACCGCCCTTAGTTTTCTGGTCGCTATCAGAAAGTTGCGACGGTTTCTATATCCGGGGCGTCTTTTCCCACTCTCACAGCGCGTATCCACAGAGCACACAACAGAAATTTTGTTGTTAGTGCGCAAGAAAAAAGCGCTTGTAGCCATTGAAGTGCTATTCTCATTACTTGAAAAACTACATTAAAAATATAAAAATAACAGCATGAACTAACATCGAGTTCCCTCGCTTGTCGAATTAGACGAGCTTCCCATGCAGGGAAGACCTCTTCGAAGAGAATCTGGCGAGGGAGGACGCGACAGAGGAAACGACCGAAAGGAGCCACACGGGACACGTCAGGCAACTCGTACACGGAACAGTAGACCATCGGGAGGAACTGCAATAGGTCAACCACTGTTCGATGGGTCAACTAATTGCTATTTCATTCCAGCGCCGGTTTATTCGATTTAGACATTTGAACTATGTGTACTGAGATCGTTGTTAGTTGCAGTCTCGAGTCCTATTATCCTTTCTGCCTTAGTGTCCTTAATAGCACATCGCCTCCGTTAACAAAAGGCACAGAACAATTCCAAACATTTTCTCACTGAAAAGGTTCCCAGAAACGTTAGCAGGACACGGTGTAGCGCACATTGAACTTGCAGGGAAACACCATTTTAAAAAGTGCGTAGCCATTTCGATCTTAGCACCAGAACGTGGTAACAACGACTAAGTTCATAAGATTAATAACAGGAGACGTGGGAAAGATAACACCACAGAATGTTGTCTCTCTACAGTACCTAATACAGCAACAATGGCTTCATTCGCTATTACAAAGAAATTTTAGATTGGTAGAAGTTACAATACTTCAATATGTTGTTGCAGAAACTACCTCTAAAGAGGGAAAGTGGAAGTACCAACTACCGTACCACTGCCATGTCAGCTGATGTGAGGGCAGGGATGACCACTCGATCCTCGTGGGACACGTGCAGAATGACGTCCGCATACGACTGCTGGGTCTCGATCACCGCCTGAGTACAGGGATAATCAATACAAGCAATTGCTGCTACATCTTATTATCATTTACAGGGGAATGCAGGAATGAATACAATCAGCCAAGGACTTATCACAAGGTATCTGAGGTATTTCAATATAAAGTGACAAACTCGGAAGCATTCGCTCGCATCGGAGAGGGCCTTCCTGTGGAGGAAGAATTCCCTGGTCGAATCGTCTCCTCCCGTGGTGACGACCCAATCCCATCCCGACGTCTTCTCTCCCGATGCCATTCTCTCAATCATTTCGCTCTGCTTCCGAGTCATCTCCTTCGTCCTTCAATCGACTATCATTGTAAGGAAAAAGACCAACAACACAGATCACCCATTGGGAACTTTCTCACTACATCTACAGTATACCCAATGATTGTTTTTATATGGAAAGTACGGTATTAGTGTATGATATAACCTTACTTTGGCAGTTGAATGGAGAAGTATTCTCGGGACACGATGACGGTGGCTGTTGCGGAGAGACAGGCAGAAGACCCGACGAGGGATTCCGTCTCAGCGACGGAAAACAGACGAGGGCACATCAGGTTCCCCGATTTCGACACCATCAATTCAACTCAATCAATACAATTAGTACAATGCAAAGTAAGAAGAAAACATATTGTTAGGGTACGCGCATTCAAAATTTCCTTGTTATTTGTTATGGATATCTGAGTAAAAGAAAAGGCGATACCGTACCAGCGAGGTCATCCTCATCTTGTGAATGCAATGCGAGTTTTGCTTCGTGGATAGGCGGTGACTCCAATCCCCGAGGATGGTTTCGACCGACTCCTCCTGAACAACTTCCACTGCAGAAGCAGAGTTATGCTAGTTTCCTCTCCCTTGATATGGCAGACAGTGTTATCTGACAAAGAAGATTAAAGAACAGAAAGACTTTCGAAGTGGCTCATTTATGTTGCCTTTCAAGGATAACATAACAGATTATCACGAGTCCTTGAAGAACGTTAATGACACGTGGCGATGTATTCGACTTCCAGAAATTCTTATCATTAAGGAAGCTGTTCGAAATTCCACTCCATTCATCATTGTAGTGCTAATAACCTTGTCTCTTGGACTTATATAACACAACCATGTGATGTTGCATTATGACAATTTGTGTGTGGGAAATGGCAAGTGCATCTTATACCGTGTTTTATAGGTGTAATTGTCATGAGATAGTGAGATAGTCAATCACCGGAATACCTTTTTGTTGTGTCGCGTCGATGCCGAGATGTGGACCGATGGAAACCAGCGAAATCGCATTCTTTTGCTCTGCAAATCATATTTAAAATAAAGTTATAATTAGTGTTTGATCTTAGCATCACATTTGGCAACTATGTCAATGGCAACCTAATGACAGCATTGCCTTTGGCAGCGATGCCAAAGGCAACCAAACACTGACGTTATCTTCACAGGGCCGAAGAGTATGACAGTGTGTGCATGGATGTCGCTTGGTCACTTGATGGGATCGCGATTGCTGCGCAAATGGCAGCTTTTCATGTGTCCGTGTCGTGGGAATCGAAGACTTCTGACAATCAACGAAGTCTGTCGAGAAACGCCCATTCTCCATACGACCACACCTCTTTTTTCTCCTTCCACCAGTGACCGCCTCGGACTTCCCAAGCATATCATACTTGTCCACTTCTCTTCATTGCCTTTCTTGCAAGTGATAATTGAAATCCTAACTCTGAACTTGTTAGACCCGAACACTTGACTATTGGGTTCATTCGTTAACACCCTTCTTCTTTATACATACGCATTTATTCTTATGTCACTAATTCGCGCCCTTCGTCTTATTGTTATAACTCAGTAAACATATTTGAATTCTATTATTTGTTAAATAATTTCCATAACTGTAACAACAAACTGATTTGAGAGCCGGGAACCGTAAATTGTTACAGGCAAAGTGCATTATTCTCTTATACAGTTGCAGCCTCCTCACAGATGCCTCGCGTCTATTTTGCACACATTTGTGTCACAACGTCTTGCATCTCCTTTAATGTGATGCTTCGTTTTTTTGCGCATCTTTATCAGTGAATGTGAATTGTTTTCGACAATATTGTAATGTGTAAGCTAACAATAAGAAAGCATTCTTTGTCCTCTTCGACTCTTCTAAATTATCATCTAGGAAGTCTTTCCTTATTTTGTCATCATCTCACCTTTTTCCCGCGTCACCCTGAGGGCGTAACTCCAGAGGACGCCGTCGTGGTAGAGGGGCATCGGGTTGGATTGCACGAAATCCTTCGACGATTGCAGAGACTGAACACCTTTCACTCTTTCCATTATCTTATTGTTAGTGGTTACATTGTTGTTATGGGTTTACTCTCAAAAACACGGCAAAGCCAAGCCTCTTTCTAAACCAGAACCATGGAAAGCTAACGGTGGAGAGAACCAACAGCATGGACCAAGGAAGCAATTAAATACAGAAGGGCAGAACTCACTCTTACAAGAAGTCTGTACCGTTAATTTTAGCTTGCTCTCTGACTATGGTTTTTTTTGTAAGTTCGTATGTGACCAATTGGGTGTTTTATGAACTTTGAAAACATGAGATTGTACAGACACAGTAAAAAAGTGCTTCCTCAAAGAAGGCCGTCGAGTCTGCCCTTCTTCATATACAAAGAAGAAGGAATCTTCTGTATAGTGTTTTAGAGTAAAGCAACATCAGCTAACAATAAGATACGGGACTGACCAGTACAGCTTTCGCGTGTAGCTTCAACTTCTGCTGGAACCGAATATGGGATGCATCGGGATCCGCGAGATATTCCAGGGAGACACCCTTCTTCACACCTCCTTCCTCATCGTACGCTGAACGAGTATTACTCCAGGAAACACGGTTATACCCTCTCCAAGTCGAATACCACTCCGGGAAACACGGTGTGCATCCTCTCAATGCACTCACAATGCTGTTCTGGACCTTGTTGTGCCTATATTTGTGAAGAATACCTACTAATTAAGACAAAATACGGTAACTGATTTCCGGCTAAGGTAAATAAGTTGTTATTATTCACAGATGACAAGTGCCGGGCGAGAGCCCCTGGGCATTTACTTTTTTCTCATAACAAACTCAATTCGAATTCTTTTGCTGGAATTTAATCAAAAATCTCTGGTCATACGTGACATTGTTTAAATTTCAAATAGCTACGTTGAATCCAAACTAGCTAAACAGCGAAAAGGGATTTCAGTCTGTGTCTACTTCTATTCTTTTCTTGGACTTCCTGGTATTCCTACCATCTGTAATACATTTCGTAGTTCTTGGTTGTTGTTAATTTGAAGGTGATATTGACTTATGATGAATGTTGTGACACGTGGAAACAAAGACGGAAAGGGTCGGTCAGTTCCTGTTTACCCACCCGGCTGATCGTGGTAAACAACTCCACAGGCGAGGTTCTCGGGAAAATTCCGAATCATCTGGACATTCTAAACATATTTCTCATTACATTTGTTTGTTGGATTTGGTTCCATTCCAATGGGAAGAACAGACACTTCCTGCCAGTCGGAACTGTCTCATTCACTCTCATTGTCAGTAGGACAGCAGTAGCAACTAAGCAGACCATCGATGTTGACTGGCATATTGTCTTGTATTCATGAATGCCGTCTGCCATCCACAATGTGTTCCTCACCTTGAGTTCCTCCTGGTTGTCCTGATCTGCCTTCACTTCTTCGGTCTCCAGTTGCTTATCCTCGTTCTTGTTTCCCTCCCCCTCCTCACCCTCATCTCGTTGTGTTTCCTCTGGCTTTTCTTCCTTTTCATCATTTACGGCGACTGCTGAGATGTTCTCTTCGCCTTCATTATCATCCCTGTAAAAAGCAAGTATGAAACGTTTTCCTGATGTCATCCCCAATTAGTTCTGTTATCCTTCGGCACCACATAACTATAATATTAAAATGTCTGTATTGCAATATTTTCTATTTCTGATATGAGCGTACCGTTGTGTTTCCTCGATGACCTCTGCTCCATCGACCACCTTCTCTTCTTCCTTCACGGGCTCTTCTGACACGTCATCTCTTTCCTCGATACTTACGACTTTTCTTAGACTATTCTCTAACTTCTTGAGGAAAGCCATTCCATACGAATTCTCAAGTGCAAATGAGTGTTGATTTGCATTGTTGGGAATAACTGTTGTCATGCAAATAAGCGAGAACTGTGTGTCCATGAATACGTGGACGCATGCTAATACAATGCACTTCTTCGAAATCATGCAATTATTAGCCACAGGAATTTGCGTATATTTTATTTTCGGATTGTTGCCGACCGATTGCTTTCTGCACGCACTGAGTGATTTCGTCAACCGACTTTGCAATTTCCAACCCGACCAGCGAATGATGCAATTATCTATTAGTGGGATCAACCAATGGTCTTATGGACGAAGATGATTCTCATACAAAATTGTGATTAAGGTTTCCTTAGATTCGACGGGAGATTTTCATGAAGGGAATTATAGAATTGTACGTAACAGTAAAAGGTCTTATTGTTCATTTCTCGAAAGTACGAAGGTTAAGAGCCGGCGGGGATTTTCCATCTCATTTCACGAATGGAAGTTCAAGACTGACAGACAATGATTTGTTGGCCGATGTTGATCAGAATGGGAATTACGAGATGATCGAGAGATCCAGAATTAGCCAGAGGAGCTTGATTTGGAACCATTCCGAGTGCCAATCATATTGTTGATTCCACCTTTCCAATAATTCGAACCCAGAATCAGTGGACGTGCGTTGTGTGACAATACAGAAACCATTAACGTCGAACACAATAAACATGCATACACATAGCCTGTTCTCGAATGTCATGAACGGTGTCAACTCACGTGGAGCGCGCAAACGCAGTTATGGAGGGCAGCAACCTATTCGCGTGTTGCTTCTTACACAACAGTTGTTCGGCCATTGGTCCTGCAACGACCAACTCGCTCATGTCTTTCTATGCGTTCGCTCTAACAGTTGTGTTTGTTCGATAAACTGAGGGACATTGCAGAAGTTGGATGAATGGGCCTCTGTAGCAGTTACTTCGACGATGACGACGGCCGTCCGAGCACAGGAACAATCGCGTCGAGAGGTCCGTTACCGTAGTCGATGTCGTCCTTCCACAGAATAGCAAAAACAGTAAAAATCGTATCCATTCGATTTCTATCGAAATGCAAAGATCACTTTCTGCATGTCCTTCCTGTGTATGTTTGTGGAATAACATGTTATTGTCCATTCGAAGCGGGGTTTGGAATACCGCGTTGTCGGATATTCAATTGCTGCACATGAATATAGTAATCTACTTGTAAGCATAGCTTGGCTTTGTGGGAGAACTTCTTGAACTGTTTGCATATTTCTTCCTTGTTCATGGAAATATGAATGTGCACATTCCACAACGATTTTTTATCAACTACATAGCTCTAATTGTTAGAATCAGTATCACTAACAACGAGATTGACATAATTGTCTTCGTAGAACAGATAGTCTCAGAAGCTTAGTAAGCCGACAATTAGAAATGGTGTGTGACTTCTTCCATTATATTCACTTATACTAAAGGTACTCATATCATATCAAAGGTGCTCATATATGATCGTCTACTGACGATATTGATTTGATTATAAGAGTTGGACGCTGAGAGCGGAATCCATGGAGTGTTGTCCCTGCCCGATAATTGTCGATGTCTTCATTTGCAGCCAACTCCGTTGGGCCGATGTCGACTCCGCGCTTTCTCCTCACAGAAGAGGACAAACGCGTCCTCCAGAGACACTTCCGACCCACGATGATGACACAGAGACCCGATATCTTCCACAAGGTACAATCTTCTATCACATTCACTGACCGAGAAGACATCCGAAGATCCTCTTCGTTGTCTTGTAATCTCTGATTATCCTGATAGTCTCCTTGTTCATCCCTTGATTGTATGTGATTGTTGCAGACGATGTTCATGTGCATCCACGCCAGTCCGAAGTTGAATGAGATCATTTCGTGTGAGGAATACTGTGTCCGTGATCTCACCCAATGGCCAAAGTTGAACAAAATGTGGTAAGTAGGATATGGTAGAACATGCAACTGATCTACTGCACAAACTCGCGTTGCGAAATGTCGAATGACGTGCTCGTATAAGCATTCGAAGGTGGAATATCACCACTCATTTCTGCGCTGGAAATAACAACGCCCGTTACCAATAATACACTAATTGTAAGATCGCCCCGATATACATTTGTACTTGTTGACAGATATCGAAGGATCGCGAGGCTCCATAACTATTAACATTGCCGTTCGACCTTATATGTATAGTAGGAGGCGACCAAAGTACACTTATCTGTTGGCTTTAAATGTTGTTTTCACAATTAGCTTTCGCCACTAAAATCTAGTATTAATGAGAAGAAGCAACAGAGACCCGTCCGTTTTCAGCCAAGCACAAGCCAATTTCATGGAACGATTGATCTATGACTACGATTTGGACGAAGAGAAGGTTC
This sequence comes from Koerneria luziae, assembly GCA_014805365.1. Taxonomy (NCBI): domain Eukaryota; kingdom Metazoa; phylum Nematoda; class Chromadorea; order Rhabditida; family Neodiplogasteridae; genus Koerneria; species Koerneria luziae. The sequence goes on along the minus strand of JACMIJ010000019.1, from coordinate 9,892 downwards.
TCGAATCAACGAAACACTTGGGGAGGATACATGCTGGATACTCTGCATATGGATTCAAGCCACACTTCTTCGACCTTTGGCAGCAGAATTTGTAAGTTATGCATGTTCCAAAGACCACTAGCACTTATATATATAAAAGTTCTCCATTACCTGATCATAGACAACATTTTGAATTAAATAAAGAATTTGTTACTTGATAAGTTCATAGTTAAAGAAGGAATAAACGCACTTTTAAAAGAATTATGCCCACGTTAGTCATAGCTCGAATTGGCTGTAGTTGACACTTGTGTAGTTTCTTTACATACTTTATGTTTTCTGAAGAATGAAAGATCAAGAAACATAATCATTAACAAATAAGACATGACCTGTTCATTCATGTTTCACGGCAAACATAAGACTATATAGACATAGCAAAAAGTACCCACTCCATCTTTAATAGGAGGCTGTTGATTGTGCATTGCTCTCACAGTTAGCAGAATTGATAGACAAAGACGTCATGTGATTATCATACGACGGGCTGAAGATTGCTATTACATGTGTATCTCAATTGTGTTGCAGCCGTGGCTTTCCACGCGTATTCCCATGATCTCCGTTGCCTTTCATCCCAACGTACACCTCAGGGATAGAGAATAACAATCTTGTGCCCCCAGGAGTACTAAATACTTGTTAGTAAGTAAGACAGGTGGTGCCAACTTGTGCCTATTGTGTAAGCAAATGGGGAATTTCAATCACTCCGTTGTCCGTTTTTGGAAGTGGACAAGGCGTTGCCCACGGTACGACTTGCAAAATATGTCGACCGCTTGTTCTAGATTCGTTACCCATTAGCAATGTCTGGACTCGCATATCTGGTCCTCACTTTTCTTTCTTCAAAGAGACACGACCAAGACGATGACATCAGTTTTTCCCACTTTCAATGTGACAAATATCTCCCAGCATGATTGATATTCTATCAGAATGGGTTTATGCTAGAACGAACAACAAGCATAGATCTATACAGAGATCGTATGCACATGGAAGACATGACTTCCTGTTCGGGACACCTCCAGCAGTCTCCTCGTGTAGCTACAATTGCTTCGCTAAAACTTCTCATGGCCTAATAATGGAAAGTGAAGGTCTTGATACAATATTCGCTAACTTTATGTATTATAGTATGACGTATTGAGCATTTCAAGTTTATGTTGGCAACCAGTTAGCTAGTAACACAACATACATAAACACAAAGAAAAGTATAAGCACACGGTAATATAATTGAGAGTTCTTCGTAGCAAACATCAATGGTAACTAACGAACGAGCTGTGATATCTGTCCATGTTGGTCACACATCTGACTTGACGTTTAAAGAAGTTCCCGCCGACGCCCGCACGTAGCTGTCACTTACAAACCAAAGAGTATTCCTCAAAACGTTTTATGCGTGAGACAAGAAAGTGATCCAAGGCTTTTATTGTTGCTTTTTAGAAACACGAATCTTGACCGTCTGAAGATGGAATCGAACGAGGAGAAGTTGTCGTTCCTCCTCGCCTTTTCGAAACTCAACGATTTTATCATCGACATCTTGAATGCTGCGAATACGGAACAGATTCGAGTGAACCTCCTCGAGGCGAGGAAGAAACTCGAAAATGCTTATCACAATCCAGAAAAATAAGTTGTACTTATTGTTAGGCTGGAATTGTATGCCGCATGCACAAAACATCACTAAACTCTTACTTACTGACAAAGCAAAACTAGAGTCACATTGTATATATTTGTTGCAACAAATCAACACAGGCCTCATATCACGTCATACAATATCAATTTCTGTAAATATCTACGTTTCACTGATACAATACGTATATGCTTTTTTGCTCACAAGTTCAAAAATCGGAATACCTTTGACCGTTAATAACTCACATGGCTTCTTATATTTACTAATCGCATTTGACTATTTTCTTGTCTTTTTATCGCAATTGAATAATTTCTTATCCGATGTTTGATTTCACTTCCGCGAGGGATTCTCTCTCTCTCTCTACTAACAAGTAGACGTAGGCCTAACAACATGTCAAAGCTTATATTGCACATACATCTTCAATATTCCTTTCCTGTGAAGCACCATCGGATGATCTCTGTAACAGTCTCATATGTTGTATCACAGAACATAGACTTCTTCTCATGAATCTCTTCTCTTCTCCTTCAATACCTATTCCATGAATAGCAAACTTTCATTGTCTTGATAATAATTTCCTTCATCGCAGCTTCGGAGTATTTATCACAATAAATTAATAAATAATAATAATAAAGATAGTACAGCATGAATATGCGTGTTTTGCCCGTAAACACGGAACGACGGCCACAAGTAACACTCAAAAGTCATAGAATATGTTACCGGCATCAGTATATAACAATAATACAACAACCATATCAAAGTGAACAATCCTGTATCAAATGGAACATCATGAACATACTATGTTAAGAATCCATACTATATACAAATCATTGTTACCCGGATTCCCTATAAAGGAGAGCCCGTAGGAAGACAAGAATGGCGGGTTACCCGGGGCCCGTCTAGTGCACCATACATGGGCAACCTCTCCTGTGTCTGTGAAGAGTGGTCCATGTATGTACAATACAATGGTGACTGCATGCAACCTGTCGACTACCCAGACAAGCTGCCAGTGATAAACAATCCATGGAAGGTACCCGACCTGTGAGTGACCTACAGTAACCCTCTATTGGTTACCTATCGGCTACGGATACCGTACTATTCGATCTCTCGTGATTCTTCAACGTGGATCCGACTTCTTTGAGAGATGAGAATGTCTTCTTCAGCCACTTCCTGGATTCTGATTCTCCATTCGCCGAAGTCGTCATTTGATGCGATAGATCCTGATTTCGGCATTGTTCCTGAACAATGAATAACATAAGGATATAAATATAGAGAACAGAAGTGCTTGTGCCCACTCAACGTGTTGTTTATAACGGAGGTTCAATTTGTATGGGAAAGAGGAGAACAGCACAAACCTGCACAAGCAACAGCTTGGTCTGCGCCAATTCCAATTCGACCACCCGCACGTGGCTTTCGCTCTCCTGCAGACGCGTCAGCAGATCATCCGCACACATCTCAAAATAGAAGTTCGTTCATATTCTGCTAATTGTAACATTGCACTCTTTGCACAGTATAAAATAAAGTGTTGCATGCAACCAAATAAACAACTTTTGAGGTCAATCAAAGATGTCTTCAAAGAGCAAAGCAAAATTCTCCCATTTCAAGGTATTTCGCCAGCGGGGGCCAGGATGTTTTTCGCCTTCAAAGAGCTACAATAAAGAGAGAGAGGGAGTCGAAGGATAAGGAGAACATAGATGAGGCATGAATCTAACAAAAATAGGTAATATTTGAAATGTGCACAACAAACACGCAAAGGAGGTGAAAGGGTGGCTTGCCTCGGAAGGGGACCGGGCGGGCGACCGATTGGCCTCCCATTCCTTCACCGACGCCCAACACGAATCGCACTGTGATATCCGTGCCATGATGGCCTTCTTCTGTTTGTTGAACTCCTCTTTCTCGGCTTCGGCTCTCTTCGCCTGTTGAGAGAAAAATTCCTTGTAGTCACTCGCAACCTGCAAATTATGTTGTGAACAGACGATACAGAACTTGAATTGAATGAATTGCAAGGAACAGACGAACTCTCTCACAGTCGAATGTTTCTTAATCATGCCAATTCATAGCTTCCTCATACGATCTCACCCATTACTACCCATCCGTTCACAGTCCCTCTGCCCCCTCACCTTCTCCTTTGTGCTGCTTTCGATCTCGAGTCGATCGACTTCCCTCCGTGTCATTTCCTTGAGTTGTTCGTATTCGGAGAGGAGGTTCTTGTTCTCCTCAGCCAGGTCGACGTTCGTCCTCGTCAGTCTCTCGATCGTCGCCTTCGCCGTCTCCAATTCATCTTCCGCCTGCAAACAACTCATTGTACAAGAGAAAACGCTTCATATAGTAGGAACCACTTGTAAAAGTGGATGTATAATAGTATTAATACAGGAATGTTGTCCATTCTTACCGTATCCAACTTCTTCCTCAACTCGATCTTGGAAGTGACGAGCTCATGTGCGAGATCGTCATTCTCCTGTTCCAATCGAATGATTGTCTTGCAGTGACGATCATTCTCTCTCTGGAATGGATAACATAGGAATGGATGACATACGAATGGATTCATTCTTATTCTTACAATTAGATTAGAATGTTCTTCTGTGATAGGAAACAGTTCAGGAGGGAATCCCCTTATACCTGGAATCTCTTGAGAGGATCCTCGGCCTCGGCCTCTTTCTCCTTCATCTCCACATACTCGGCTTCATATTTATCGAGTCGCTTATGGCTGATCTGGAATCGAATGATGACGTTATCACTTTGCCAGCCATACCCCGGAAACAACCAATCGATACACTTCTATCTTCTACAAATAGACTCATCGATGGCAAATGATGACAAAACTATCACATCACAGATGGAAAACCATGGCACATATACAAGTTATCGAGAGACAACTGGCAAGAGAGGAAATTGTCTTCGTCAAGATGAATGAAGCAATTAGCATACAAAGAACAACCAACTCCGAGCCCATTATATAGTAGAACGTCAACTGACAACTGTCCCACTATGAAACAACGAGGATCCTCACTTCAACCCCTCTAAGACTTAAAAAAAACACACTTCACCTTTAACTGTAAGCTTACGATCAGAAGAATAAAGAGAAACTAGCGCATCAACAGATTAAAAGGAAGAAGGAAACAACAATAGAAACAACGAGACGCGGAATGCGGGAAAAGTCTTGAAGCAAGAAAATTAGCTATCTCAAAAACCTTCTTTGCCTCACTGCAATCGTACCCACGAATAGACTAAGTTGAAACTAAACTAATTGTAAGACTAAACTAAGTATGTGAGAGGTAGAACGATTTTGACTGTTATGCATGTGGCCGCACGTCGTTAGTTTAATTTCGAGCTATGCTAACAAGCATAGGTATGCTGCTTGTAGTACTGTCTAGTTTCAATCCGTAATTCCTCCTTTGAGTAGAAAGAGGGGTCAATGTTTAAATGACAATTAAACTGCTTAATCCCTTTGCAGGGATAACACCAGATTGAATGTTTTCTGTCTTACGGGCCCATGTGGAGACCAACATAAGTGTTCTATTGTTGCAAACACACCCGTCACTATCTTCTTTGTAAGTTCAGGCCTCGGGGGAAGGAATATAACATAATAATAACAAATAACAAATAACATTCTTGTTAGACCCGTACTCTACATTTAGAGGCAAAAGCCGAACTTTAACAATGATACAATTCGTGGAATACCATAATACTATCTTGCATGCGTTATAACTCATTGTTATATAACTAAATATGTCTTAAGTCAAAAAATGATGCGTCTCTTGTCTTGTGTCCTAATTCCTCCTTTTCACATAATGAATCATATCTTCCTTTGTAATACTTCCTTATTCATTCCATTTCATTCGCACAATGAATCAACCAACCTTCGCCCCTCCAGCAGCCTTTCTGTATAATGATAGCAACGAAGAAAGCAAAACAAGGAGCGGACTTTGATATCTCTGTCGCAGACATATGTGTTACATGTGTAATACGTTTACTAGTTATGGTATGCCCCCCCCACTATATACCCACCCAAGAAGAGGTGATAACCGAACCTTCAACTCGACGGCTCGTTGAATGAGTGATCGTGCGTTCTCCTCAGTGCGATATCGTCGAGGAAGAGTGACTCGGAAGTATTTGAGGACGCCTTCGAAGTCCAACTGGAGGATGTCCTTCTTCGAATCTTTCAATAGTGCCAATGAGATGTGGAATATCGTAGTCATTCCCTGTAACATTCCAGAAGTACTTTATGTGACCATCGTTGCAGCCATCTTATATCAATATCAAACTATGAATATGACATCTTCACAATTGTTAGCTTCATATTATATGGCTTCATTTGGTGGTTGTGTCTTACAGTATATTGAATACATACATCAATGTGTTTCAACTTTAAATCCTCCCAGCCACCATAAACTAACGACCAATAAATACTCCATCCTACAAACACAGCTCTAATTCACACGTCTATATTTATATTCTTGGAATTCTTATGGGAGTTCATTGTTTCAACGTGGACAAGAAGCTTATTTGGAAAACGTGAATTGCACAAGGAAATGAGAAACGGGGGGGGGTAGATCATGCAAGTGCAGGTACTGTAACAGCGAACAACTTGGGCTTTGATGTTCGATACAAACATATTAACAGACCATACCTGGCTGAGAAAGAGATCGATAATGAAGAAGACCATCTGGAGAGGGAATTTGGCTGTGAAGAGGGTGAGGAACCATTGCGAGGCATACATGTGTGTCTCCACATTCATCTTCCCCAGGTGCACTGCCAATTCATTCTCGTAATCCTGCAATCAAATATAGACTACCGTAATCGAATGCAAAAATCGCATTGTTGGCAATATGTAATGTTGATGGATTTTGCTCAAGGTGATTGGTGTATAGCGAAGAACAAAGTTGGCCGTAACCTATTTCTGATCTGCTGTTTTCCTGCGCCTAATAGCTTCTTGTGACGGCTAATGGCCTTGGATGCTCGTAAATAAGTTGAAGTTGCCTCAAATAGCAACACGTGCATGTTTATGTCAGGCATGGAACAACAATTCGAATGTAATTGGTGATGATTTGTTCATTGGTCATATTGATGACTGATTATTTCTCATAAGATTGCAGGGGGAGGGAGTATATATATGCAGACGCGTGTAGCGTGGGAAATGTAGCCGAGGGGGGAAAGAAGTTCCCGGGGGTCGATTGTACCCACCAGCACAAGTATGTTGCAACTTCAGGGATTTTGCAAGATATGTAAAATTGAAATATTATTTATAAGCTCTTACAACAACAATCTACAGCACTTTTCACAGAAAGATGCACAACGCGACTTAAACCGCGCAGTACAGATTCCCAAGAAATCTTGTTTTGACACAAACAAAGATCTGTAAACTGTTTATTTTTGTACGTAGATCAGGCTGTATGTAAACACTCGGTTTACATATCATCGTTACCAGTAATAGGGAACGGTCTAATGTTGAAAAAAAGCTGGCACAACATAATTAATTAGAACGAAGAAGATGTGATGGAAGAACATACATTGATGAGTCGATTCAATTGATAGAATCGAAGATGAAGGGAATCGAAACCCAGTTTGAACAGATCTCTCAGCTGATAATCGAACATAATCTTCACAAGAGTTGCGAACGCCTGTTCCTCCGGCATCTGCAATACAACTCATAGTTAAGGAACAGGAAATGGGAAGGAAGTTGCAAAGTAAGAACGGGCAAACAATACAAAACGTAAGCTAAAGAGAAAGAGTTATAAGAGAGAAAGGAAGATGAGAACCGTACATGAAGGAGTAGCGAGGCGGCGAGGAAGGAGAGTCCCTGGCAGTAGGAGACCTCCTCGTCGTACACCGCGTACGCCTTGCTGATACGGTACAGATTCGTCTGTCCTTCTCCTCCCGCCGCCTGAATACAATTGTCACTGTCACTGTCACCTCATCCACAATCAAGATGGGCTGCTATATTTGAACTCGGGTATCATTAATGTTCCTCCTTTCTATGAAGTTTCCCCTTTTTTCTTACCACGCCAATCATGTGCATATGTTATACATACAATACATATAACATCCGATCAATTCTGAATTTGTTTCCTAACAAGCCAGAGTTATCGATACATCGTGGAAACAACAAAATTGATGGCAATAATGACAACAAAGTCTAGCGGAGCAATTGCAAAACGTACTATTAATACACAAAAAGTTGGCGCATGTAGGAACATCTACAATAGCGGGCTTTCATTGCACAAAAGGTATAATAACAAATACAACAGTAATATGTTAGAAGTAACGATACCGTACCTTGAAATAGTTGTGAGCGGGGAATGTCCGATGGATATCACGCAGAATGACTTGATCCGCCGAACACTCCTATTCAATCAGCATATTCATATACAGCATATTATTCCATGTCTGTTCCAGCAATATGCATTCTATTATTGGAGTATGCTCGATAGCTAACAAAAGCGTATGTAAGAGATAACTCAGATTAGGACATTGAATACAGTTCAAAAAGTACCTTCTCGAGAAGAATCTTATATGACTTGGGCAGCTCGGGATCGATGTGCACCTTGGCCAACAATTGCCAGACCTCGCCACGTAAGACATCCGGGATACCGTTCTGGAGTAGACACGAAAGCGACTCGGGGTGGGTGCTGAACAAGATCAGTTATCAATTGACATCATTGGCGTGCCTTTAGTGTTTTGAGCTGAGAATAGCAAAAAACAACAAGACACAGAACAGGAAGAAGAACAGAAAAAGTGTCCTACTAATGAGAAAGAATGAGTGAGAGACGAACCCGTCCTCGGATCTCTTCCATTCCTCGATGCACTCCTTCCACGCCTTCATAACATCGTCTGCGCATTCCTGTGACACCGCACCAGATCCAGACAACAGCGGTTCGTCGGAATCTGAAGGGCAATCGGGATAACAATAAAGTGAATCCAAATAATATTTATTATATTATATAATGGCTCGCACATCCACTTGAAGGTGCCTCAAAACAATAAGAAAAGTACTTCAATACAAGTACACAAGTACATGTGAGGGTGTGTCTCACGACGAGATAAGGGAGATACTTGTCCCCGATGTGACTGACCACTTTCATCGTCGGGTGCTGGATGGATAAGCTGGGCGGGCATCTTGGAGGGTGATCGACCGACTTGTGAGTGCGAGCGGAGACGATCCGTGTTCGAGTCCAGGGAGTAGAACAACAGTCCTCCCGAATGGGGGTCCTCACTCCGCTGGAACACACAACATGTAATACTCCATACGAATAGAGAGACTCACGACACGTGTACAGAGAAACATGCAAATTGTGAGGATTTTTATATTTTTAAGTGAAAAAATGGACTATCTTGAAGGGGGGTTAAATACAGAGTAAGTAATTGTGTAAATCAGTTTTCCTTTGTAATGCAAATTTGACCAAATGAATACAAGCTAGGGATTGCAAGCTCCATGGATTTTACGGAATACAGTTTACGCACGCCTTTGGACAGAAATGCGTTTGAACTTTGAGTGGAGTTCTTGGGGATGGTCGATTTTCGTACTTTAAGCACTGCTTCGAGTAACGTGAATAATGACAGCTGGGGGAAAGAAGCAAGTTCTCCCTTCCACCGACAGTGATAATGTCATACGATGACGGAGCGGTCTTAATCATCACTACATTTACTCCTCGCCTGGTCAGCTATACGATGTCTTACAACACAAAACTGAATAACTAGCAGTAGCTTAAGACAATCTAAAAATCTCTGCAAAAAGCAGAATAAGAAATGTAAACAATGCGAAAGACGAGCTGCAGTGCACGTGACCTGTCAGTGTTAACAATGTATACGTAGTCCGGCAGCCATCATCTCGTCCCCAAGTAGAACAAGTTCTCCCCATCTGATATTATAATACTAATGAACCACATGCCAGCAAATGCGTCTATTCCCTTGGGGAGAGTACATCCGAAGGACATACCAAATTAACCACTCAACCAAGTATCTATATATATAGCATCACTAAAAAAGCGCTGCTTTACGATGAGACTCGTTTTCTCGGAGCTGTTTTGCACGATTTTCGTAAAACTTTGACCATGTATGCAGCTTTTGGTGCTCTTGAAGATGGACCACTTTTTGAAGCCGCCCAAGACGCCGTTTGGGCGCTGGCGCCGGCGCAAGGTTTTTGGTTTTTCGCGTTTCCCTCGTTTTAGAACGTTTCCGATGCGACAAAAACAATTTTCCCGTCTAAGTGGGCACGTCAGCTATGTATAGGACCATTAAGATCTGGAAAATATG
>JACMIJ010000018.1:15383-27339 GCA_014805365.1 Koerneria luziae | reverse complement strand
ACGTACCTTGCTCCTGTTGGTTATTGCCGTGGCACCAAGGACACTTGCCCGTAGGGCAGTTCGGGCACTGTTGAGGTTGTTGCTCCTCCTCTTGTTGCTGGTTGTTGTTGTTGTTGTTGCCGTGACACCATGGACATTTGCCGGTTGGACAGAATGGACAGTGTCCTGAAGGAGGTTGCGCTGAATGGAGGAGTTAGACATGCTGTTCGATATGGTTGGACATTGACAAGCGGAAGTGCACTCTTTGTGCTCTGCGCAATGTTCCCGCAAGAACCGACGAGAATTGCGAAGTTCTTGAGTGTATGCGAATGAACAGTTTGCTACTCGAACACACCGTTGCCATTGGATTGCGGTTGACTTTGTGGTGGCGGTCCGCCTTTGCCGTGACAGTACGGACAATTGCCGGAGGGACAGTATGGACACCCGCCGTCCTGCTCCTGATTGTTCTGCTGGGTACCGAAACCGGCCGGTGCGGGACGGAAGCCGCCTGCAATTGCATCTAAATGGCTATTGTTTCGTACGAGGCAGCAAAACAATGACTCTGACGAATATAAAAGGTGCAAGAAACACAACGACAACAACTGCTTGATGGCTGCTACAAATGGCTGTTATACTGTAGCAATCGAAATCCTTACGAGGCAGATACAGAAATACACATCTTCTTCCGATAGCAAACATGGTAATGTAACTTACTTTGTGCGACAACATGGCTGTTCTGGCCGACGACGACGTGTGAGTTGTGGTGTGGCGGAGGGGGCGGCGGTGGGTGGGATGAGGGGTGTCCGGGTGCCTTTTGGATGGCGGCCAGTGTTCCCACGAGCGCCTTCAGTTCCTCCTTGATCAACTCTTTGTTGTGTTTGCTGTGCTTGCTGTGCTTTTTCTCCAGTTTCGTCGCCAGCTGCAATGTGCACAGCAATGAGGGGAACACAACGGGGGCAGACCCATTTACGCACGTGCCAGATGAGGGAGAGAACTCATGGATGTCATCCCTACTGATAGCTCACGATGAAAGTGAATGCAATCCGCTGTCAATGAGAGATACTGTCTATGAAGTCGATATGGTGCGCAAATGAGCGTTGCCCATGCGGATCGCGCTGCTATTCTTCCCCCGAACTGATGGCACACTCACACAGGCACTCCACCCCTCCCCTGTCGGCGTGCGTCTGCCCGTGTGAGCAGGGAAGGGGAGGGACGGAGGGGACTTGGCAAAGAAGGGAGGGAAACCAGGAGAGGGACGGAGGGGAATGGAGATCAAGTGAAGTAACTTAGAATGGGATGGTGGGTGCGGGAGGATAAAGGGACTAGACACGTACAAATCTACGAAAATGGAACCAAGGAAATCTCGGACATTCACTTAGTCGGTTCAAAAATGAAATCTTGAGTTTTACGTCGATACAGTAAAAGTCCGAGTACGTAGAAGAGAGGGAGGGAGGAAGAAGGGAGGATGGGAGACGAGGACGGGAACCAAGGAATTCGGGTGAATGCGGGGAAGGATGGGGAGGAACTCTGCTCACACACGCATGGGCATGCCGCACTGACCGTCCGGAGGAGGAGTTTTTTCAGCGACTTGGTCGGCTTCCGCCTCACCTGTTGATCGCAATCACGCGTGATCACCTTGGCGACCACCGGGAAAGCAGCCGGTGCCGGCCGGGAATGGGCGACCAGATACAGCGGCGGCTCCTCGACCGGGTCGGAACGGGCCGCTCGACTGGATGGCACATAGACTGGCACACCCTCCAGTGGGAACATTGGCACTTGTGGCACGTGTGGTACCACGACCGGTGGTGGAGGCGGTGGAGCAGCCGGTACGGTCACCACGGTGGACGGCTGCTGGCAGCAGCAGCCGCAAGAAGTCTCCAACGTGTCCACGGCGTCTGCAAAGGTGCATTCGTTTGGAGGACATGCGGAACTGTTCATAGTTAAAGGGGACAATTCGCGCAATAGTGGCACAGCATCACTCGGTTTGTAAAAGAGAACCTTGTAGTTGTTTGAGGGCGTTGACTTCGTCGTCAGTGTGCGACCTCTTCTGTGGCTGTGGATGCTCGGAGAAGACCCGTTTTCGATCCCGACTTCCTTGTCCCTGGCATAAGACAGTGTACAAGCCACATGATTTCTAAATTCCAAAGAGGCGATTGTGATTTTCTGATGCAATACTAATAATAATAATTATTCTTAAAGTCGTGAACATGTCCAGCTGGGTTTAATACTCGTAGAAAGCTAGAATGAGTTTGTGGAAAAGATGCGAAATGAACTTTTCCCACCTGTGGCATAATCTGCATGGCGAAGACGGTTGAGAACCACAGCATCAATGGCCACGGTCCCATTCCACCCTGAACACCCTCTTCTCCACAAACAATGAAAGCAACACCTGCGTTCACACGGATAACGCACTCATTTGCACAGAACAGTACATTTGTGAAATACATTGAAAATAAGGGAAACGCGTTGAAGACGAACAGACGGCCGAAAGTTCTTGCGATCCGAAGAATACTGAAGACCATCTGACAAACAAGGAAAACAGCTCGATGAACCGGCGGACACCGAAAATAGACGAACGGAGAAAACAGTAAACGATCTCGTCACCCTCGAGGGCGCTAATTGAGTACCGAAGAAGAAGAAGAGAGAGCAAAGACGAGTAATGGAGGGAGAGAGAGAGACGGTCCCCTGAAGGGACGACAAACAACCAAACAAACACACACCGTGAGAAGTTGCAGTCCATGGACAGGGCGAAGATACACTCTACTGCTATCCCCGGATTGTGCAGTCCATGCACAGCATACACTCTTTTTGTCATTCCCAGGGTATGGCTTCACCTCGAGACTGTCGATAAGCGTCCGCATGTGGCAGATTCATGATACACATTGCACGCCTTGCTTGTTCGTGAGGACGAGGTTTGAAAACGAAGTCAGAGCTGCTGAACTACCTCACCGAACGTGTGATGAGGGTAAAACAAAACATGGAGAATTGGAAGGATATGCGCGGAATGCAGAATCAGACGAAGAGCAACGATGAATGGCCCGAAGAATCCACGTGTCGAAGTCGTCCAGAATGACATCATCACAGGATCAGACGAGATGGTAAGACGACGTAAGGCAGACACTGGCAACGAAGCACAATATGAGTAGACGAGCAAATCGGGTCTATGCCGGGAGTCCCTTCCAGCTCAGGTCCACGATGGCATAGAGGGCACAAGCCCACGACGGCATGGAGGGATGGCGCCTCGGCCACCGCCATCCCAATGCACCGCAAGTGAGAATGTCGGTGCTGTGGGCATCGCCTCCCCACCAAGCACATATCCCATATCCTCCTCTCCCTTCTTCTGCCCGAACACATTCCCTATGCGCTGTCCGGATTGCTTCCCGACATCTGACCCATCCGACTGGATCTGACACGACGCGACCAGATCAGACGTGCCATCCATCCCGAACATGACAAATATCACAGCTCCGTTATCCGGATATCGTGCCGTGAATCTCTTTTTTCATCCATCGAATGGGGAATAGACTACAGTACACCCCGGGAAGGGAGACAAGTCTGGAAGCAACTAAGTGCCACCAACAGGAACGTGCTCTCTCATTCGTTTTCGTCTTGGACAGCCGCAGTAAAAAAGGGAATAGAGATTGACGATAAAGACGCGTCAACATAGAAAACGATGCTACGAATCGTTATTACGGTAACAATTAAATTTGATCTGCTAAACATTCAACAGAAGAATTTTACACAATGAAGTCTTTTGAATGTTTTGTGATCACGTAGCAAAGAAGGCAAAGGCAAAGTCTCCCGTATTCAAAGTGACACCTTGGTTGGGTATGGACGTGCCGGAGACCTAACCGGGATCTTCTGTATAGTGTAGAGCGCCTCACCAGCCACTACATCACTTCGCTTTCTTCTTATTCTTATCACGTAGCATAGGTTAGCTATTCTGCTTTTTCTAAATTGTCACCATATTTGGTGCGAAAGCGATGGCGTATTGGGTATCGGATGCCCCCCCCCATCCGACGGGAGTCACATATCCACATTCAATCGTCATACAATCACTTCCTTTTTCGTCTCCTCTCATCCATACCCATACATATTTCACCAATGCGTTCCCTTCCTGTTTCTCAAATTACAGTTCAAAGAAAAACAATCAACTTGGGATTGAACGTTGAAGATTTAGTTACAAAAACAATACTTTTATGCAATGTTTACATATTCCATCAATAGGAATTACTTTCTGGGCGTTACAAAACGACATTTCACGATGAGTTAACCGATGGGTGTCCTCTTACGCCTCGTCGTATGTTCGGCTCCGTCAACTTTGAATGAAAATTGTTTCATATTTCGAGTTATTCAATATTTCATGTTGATTTCAATGTAAACATTTTCCTTAGCTGATGCTAGAATAATTCTTGACCATACAACATTGCTATTATTGTACAGGTCAGTGAAGCAGCCCAGCCAGCACTTTTATGCACACTAACAATAAGAATCTATAATTATCAATTAAGGCTCCTTTCATTGGAACGCAACTAAGGTCAAGGTATTTTAGGGTTCTCATTGCCAGACTGGCACACTAATATGAATGATTATGCATATTGTCATTTCTCTCACTCTTCCTCTCTCTCTTTCTCTCACTCGCATACACTCTCTCACTCACTCTCTGTGGTACTCATCAGTAGCTCGTTTCCTCGTTACGGTAGCCATTGTTCCGTCACTTATTGTATTGGGCAGACATTGCACGAACCCCCCCCCTTTCTGGGGCCCTGACAAACATTTTCGAAGAACTGGAGTTCAAAGACACATCATGCAAAGACAGTATAACTTCCCCCGGTCTTAAATTTACATATTCCTTCGTTATGGGAAGTGATGCATTTGTTTATGCAAATGAAGCAACAAGCTGTGAATATATCCATGGTATTTGGTCATAAGGCAAATGCACTAATAGGACAAGCGGTTGGATTTTGAAGAGGGCGGTTATCTATAAAATTATGGAACTCTTGTAGGATCTTGTCAAATACGGATATGGACTGACAATGAGAACTCTGCCCTTCGAGCTGTCGTCGGTATTGGTGAAGATTTATTTCCATAAATAATGCCGGCATGTTGACAAGAAATGCAAAAGTAAAAGTTTTTGCTTGAATACAAAACAAGCAAAAAAGGTCCCTGTTTGGTTGACGGATCTCGTATGCATTATGAGTGAATGTAGTACTATTCCGGATGTCATTGGGATGTCCGTGCCGGTTTGTTGAGAGTTGTTTCTATAGGAACAATGTCACGATTCATCGATCTCTGTATTTTAGTTGAAGCTGTCAATAGCACTTTTCTTTTGCAATCGTTTCCATCTTCCTTTTTCATAACTTTCCACAAATCCTTCTAATTATAAGGACACACTTGGTGTTCAACAACAGGCGTTCAATCACATTCTCTCGTTATAATGCATTCCATTCTACACAAAAAATAACGTAGATGATAGCGCTGATAGCTATGCTTTTTGTGCCATTTGTTTTCTTTACATCTTTACATCTCGCTTCTCATATATGTAAGAGGGTTGGGAATTGAATGTTCTCAAAAAATGAATTTAAAAACTTTGGTCATGTCTGCTGCACACTCTCTCATGGTCAGAGATATTTCTCTAACCATGAGAGAGTGTGCAGCAGACATGACCAAAGTTTTCAAATTCAGTTTTTGCGAACATTTTATTCCCAAGCCTCTTATATCCTACGTACGTATTTGGTCATGAGGCACATACGATAACAGGACAGGGGGTTTTTTGAAGAAAAGGATTATCTATAAAATGATGGAACTATGTCTTGTCGGATAGGTAGTATCACAGAAACTGGCCTTTAATATATATCCCTGTTTGTGTTAAGGTTCAGTTGCAAAACTCGTGGAATATTTCCCTCCTCAGCAGGGCGAGAGCACCAGAGAAGAAGGGTTAGAACGTGCTATACACGCAGAGGGTGCTCAAAAATAGGTTTGCTCTCTGTAGCATTGCTTGGCAGAATGATAATAATAATGTTATTGCTTATTGTTAGTAAATAGTCCACTTATATACCATTCATTTGATATGTACAATAGAGAAAAAATCTATTAACGGATCACAAAATTTCAGACAATTTGTAAGAACTAAATAACAATAAATAATTGTATGATAATTGTTACCACTCTTACAATTAGGAGAATAAACTGATTTCCACTGTAATAGTGATACGAATACGATGCATTACAGTAACTGACCATTGAACATTTTCTTTTTTCTTTTGTGACCTACTTTTCCCAAGACCTTTTATTTAAAAAAAGGTATTTGTACCGCGATTTTCCTAGACGGAAATGGCGGGGAACATTTTCTAACTGGCAGAATAGTGTTACATAACCCGGCGTACACCTGGGAGAGTTGCCCCCACTCGGTTGCTTAATTGTTTTGTCTGCTAGTGATGGCCGTTGCTGAGTGCAATGCAACCTTTCGGTCAGCGTCTGTTGTTGTTTCTTCTTTTTCTTCACACAAATAACGTTTTCTTTTCATTTGCCCTTTGGTTGTACCAAACAACGAAGACGAATGGATCGAACGGTGAGATCCAGTGTGGATTGTGCTACATGACATGTCGGAAATACGTTCAATTCTTTTTGCCATAGATCATTTTCGCATTTTTCATGGCGCAATGTGTAAGAATGCGTTGATTATTCAGCATAATCTTTGCAGGACCTAAATCACCAGCCATGGATGACGACAATCAAGGAGGTTAGACTTACATTCTGACAATAAGTTTTGGATGAAATGTGTTTTATTGTTTGCCACTTGACATATCTCTTAATCTTCAGAGAACGTAATCTACAAAGCACTAATAATTGACAAATAACATATTATTTTAGTGGGATGGCTGCGCTATCCGACTTCGCCTTCTATGCCTGCAAAGTGGAATATGCGTACGTGTTATATTTGCATGTGTGCGGAAGCTGAAGTAGATATTGTTATAGTTGCTCAGTGTTTATCTTGCAATTAGCAATGCTTACCTTTCTGTGTATTGAAACGCCAGCTGTGAACTAATTGTAAGAAGCATTATACTTTTATGGCATGCGAATCTCAAAAGAGCTTATGATTGCAAATGTGTAATACTTATGAAGTAGAGTATTGGCGTATGAATAAGATGTCTTGCAGGTGACTTTGTATTGCCGATCAACTTAGGTCGACGGTATACTGGCCTGCACACTGGTAAGTACTTCAATTGCTTGTCTCTTACAATTAGGCATTGTCTTGCACATTAAGGCTTCAATTGCCCTGTGGCACAGCTGATATTTTCCACTTACGGATGAAATTAGGAGATTATTTAAAGATACAAATGCGTTTCTGAACCAACAATTAATTATACGAGAGATTCAATAGCTGAACGAGATAAGACAGTCTTTTGACATGGAATATGGAATAATCCGGATGTTAATGGTAGAAACGATGCTTCAGATTCACGGATGATCATCACCAGCATCTCGAACGATAATTATTTCATCGTGAACAAGCCGTGTATGTTGTCGAGTGCGATCTCCTTTGTCGTCTTCAACCGACTTCGGAATGCATGGCAGGAACAGCTGATTCCGTCGCACGAGCTGTTCTCCCAGGAAGAGATCAATACCGTACGGACGGCTTTCACTTTTTCTTTTCATTGAGTTCGCAAACGACATCGTGTACTCATAATTATCAGAATTTGATTTTTAGTACGATATTGCTGAGGAAATCTGGTGATAGTTTCTGTTTGCCATGAAATGTTCACTTTGTTGACACGAGCCTTTTGCTTTATCTTTGTCGCAGAATCAACGTCTTTGCTTACAAAAGTCCCACAGAACATGTAGAATTTGGAAGCAGCTTATGTTCCAATGTGCTAAACATATCAGGCTTTTCCAATCGGATTCTACGACAGCCGAAGCTTTGCTGTTATTGCATTTGCACATTCAATGCATGGAGCGTTCACATGGCTCTTTCGCTTTGAGGTATGTCAGTTTACTGGATTGTCATAGCACAACGGGAGTTATTCTTTTCAACTATCATATATGATATGTGTATGCTTCCATACACACATCCAGGTTGTGTTTCAGTTGACAGTGAAGGATGGCGAAGATGCTCTGATTGTGTGTGGCAGGCGAACACTGCGAGAACGGGCGACTCTGCCAACCAACTTCTACTTCCAGCCGGGATACCCTTGGTATTTCGAAGGCGACTCTGAGGTGGGTTCGCATTTCGCTCTGTGTTTTCCTCTCCGATTTATTTTCCAAAAGGAAGGATACAAAGATATATTTCGGCCGCAAACTAATATGCAAAACGGCGATGAATGTGCAGAATTGAAGGGCACGGATTTTTTGTTCATCCAAACTTGATCTTTGACCTTTTAGCTTTTCGAAGTGACAGCCGAGAATGTGGAGATATACGATCAAGTGCCCTCTTCGGCTATTTGTACGATATTCCACGAGGGCGCGTTGTATCGTCTCTTTCGACAAGAAAACGATCAGCAATTCATTAATACGGTAATATTATACACTATTGCATACAACACCTCTCAGTTCATAAGATAAATAAAAAGTTAGCTAGAATAAACGCTAAATGTGCCAGCCATATTTTGATGGCTGCGGTTAGGTTCTTATTGTTAGGGTAAAGTTAGGGTTTTTTGTTAGGGTTTTTCGTTAGACTATGCTTCCGATTTCTTGCTTTGTTAAATGAGGTAGTTATAATGTTTTACACCATGTGCAAAGCGTAACAAACACTTAACGTTACTAATGGTAGTTGATGACGTCGAACGTTCACTGATAGTTGAAGCACAACTCGCACTGGGATACAGACTCGTTTTCATCAGTTCATTTAGACGGAATTGGAAATCTTTCCTCTTCCAGAAGGAAGATGCAGACGTGTACCAATCGCAGGTATAATTATATTTGCTACGGACTTTTATTCTTTTTACGTTCATGTATGATACGCTTAATGTGTGATGTAAACGCGTATGGGTAAATTTAAGATGGAAACAAAGTGAATGAGGATGTAATATACTACGGGTTACCCTGTATAAGGTAAGCCGGTTTACGAGAGAAGCACATGAACGCAACAGTTGTTCGTAGCCGACGAGCATCCAATTCCTTCTAACAAAAAGAATGCTAATTGTAAGAATGAGATGATTCAGGACGTTGTCCGATTATCAACGCGCATCATACGGAATCAGTGAGATGTGTGTCAAATGGGCGGAGCTACCCGGGTCTGATGATAATCGTTCCCTCGGATGGGTATCCTCTGGTATTGGATGTCGTCCATGCGAAATGGCTCACTTCACATGACAGTGAACGGACTCCTCCTCTCCAAGGTGGGCATTCACAGTTATCAAATAGTATTATATGTCGATATCATACCGTAAATAGATATCATACGTGTCGCTTGTAAGCGTTTGGGAAGAAATCGATAATCGACAGATGTTTGCAGGAGTTGAACTGGGATCGATCCCGTCAGTCGCGCCTGGGGGCGAAATATTCTCATTACGTCTATCTGCTGTTGATGTAAGAATTTCACTCTTTTCGACTATTTATAAAAACAAGCTTAAATATAAGAATATGTGATTTCAGGGATATTTGGAAGCAGTTTCATTGAAACCGACAACGTTGTGGCATTTCGCACTTCGCGCATTGCATGAACATACGAAACCACGAGTGTTGAAGAGAGTCAAGAATTCCACGATTTCGACCGACATTGAGTTGATCGAATTCATCATTGAACAGAACGCACAATATGAAGAGAAACAGAGCACACAATCAGGTACACCTTGGAAGCTGTCGCTTGATTGTTCTCCATTCGAAACACTGAGCAGCTCGTTAAGGTGAGATGCAATTGAGGTCCAAAGAAAGAAGAGTGAGAATGCGTGAGAGCAATGAATGACGTGCATCCTAACAATAAGTGCAAAAATGCATTATCAACTCATCTTGCTCTCCATTATCCTTATCCGATTGTCAGACGTGCATCTGCTGCCGGAATGTTCCCTGCGTCACGCAACGCGGTTCGCGGGTTCGAAGTTGTTCATTGTTGCGACTTCGCGCAATACGAATGGACACGTAGCCGTGTATGACCGATTGCGAAGGACGTGGTCGCAGCCGATCCTCCTCCCGCCCTTCCGACTCACGACTGCTGTATGTAACCGACGCATCTCATCATTATCTCATACGTTATGCAAGTCACGTAAAGCATACGAATGATGCAAAAATGATTAGAACTAGTAAATCGTTCGTCACCTCGGTCTCGCAACATTTGTGCATCAAGAGTTATTCATATTTCTGTAGAGCACTGCAGGAATAGAACACATTGCAAGAACATGGAACGGCGTGTACTGTATTCGACGTTCTTACAATTAGGTGCCAATGATTCATACAATGTTTGGTAGATTTTTGAAAAGAATGTTAACTGCTTTTCACAGTGACTGGCACACTTTTCACAATAATTCGTCTACAAATAAGTGCATGGAGAACCGCGCATCGTTCCATTGAGGAAGTTCTTTCAGTGTCCGGTTGCATTGCTCGGATTCACCTCTGACAGAACATTCTCGGTGCTCTTCGAAGAGAAATTCGTCGATATCGATGAGGATCAGCAGAATGCAAATGCTCCACCAGTCTATAAGTTCTCCCAACAAATTTCACAATATGATTTTGAGGTAATTGAAACATTTCGTGCAAGATATCCGAATTCCTCGTCGTCAAGACAAATGGAGAAATTATAACGATGTGAAGAAGTTCTTTCTTGCAGTTGTCTGCGACTGCAACCGAAGTGACCGTAGTCGACAAGAAGGTGTTCCTCGATGCTGACCGATCATTCCTCGATCTGCTTGGTTACGATGCACGCACACATTCCTATTGGTTTTCCACTGAGGTAAGGGAGAGAGAGAGCGAGTGAGAGAGAGAGAGAGAGAGAGAGAGAGAGAGAGAAAGAGAGAGAGAGCGAGTGAGAGAGAAAGAGTGAGTGGGTGAGTGAGAGAGCAATGACGTGCATCCTAACGATAAGTACAAAACTGCAGTCTTATCCGATTGCAAAAGTACTCGTGTTTGCGACAATATGTACATATAAAATGAATGTGTTGTTCAGGACAAATGGTTCTCGGTCTCGCCTGAGGGCTGCCACAAAACGAGGGCATTCGAGAACAGGGTACCGAGGGACGGACACTTGTTCGCCCGTGGCGACTATGTCTATGAACTGCAATGCGCGTCCGATGATCATTGTCGGGTGGTATGTCTACGATTAGACTTCAATACGATACTTGCTATGTCAGGATGCTATGATGCACCGGTTGTAAGAGTTTCTAATAAAGCTTCATTCACTTCAGTTACGGTCCCATTTTTTTAAAACTCTGAATCAAAGGTAGGGTAGTGTCACAGGATCCGTAAGATTATCACGGAGGCAGATTACCGTTCGTGGTACTCTTACTAACAGTTGCTCATTGTCAGAAACTCGTTGTCTTGACTGTATGTGCTCTCTAGAAAGAGTGATTTAGACCGCCGTCCGACGGAGTAATATGCGAGAAGGACGAACCGAGGAATTATCAATTCAAGGTATTTATACTAGCTAATTATTGAAGTGTGGAAGATTCCTTTCGCTTGCACTTACAATAATTTGTTCGAATCGAACTCTCGAAGCGATTCTCCTTTCACTGATGGAACATCTTCTTCAGTCAACAACGGCGAGTCATTGCTGGCGGTCAACGACAGCGACGCGGACCACGAACGGATGTTCGGTCGTCTCTGGAATGGACAGATTGTCTTCCCGCGAGTCAGAGGAGGCCCGCCCTGTCGGATCGATCTCGACTCGCTTACAGTGCTCGGCGATGTTGGATACAGTATGTTTTCTCACACTCCGTAAACTTACTGAAGGTCCAAGTGAGATAGAATTACTAACAAGATGAGATCATTCAAGTGCTTAGTTGACGTTAGCAAAAAAGGATCAACTTTTGTTCGACTTCCAAGAGTT
>JACMIJ010000017.1:26786-57020 GCA_014805365.1 Koerneria luziae | reverse complement strand
CAAATACATTTGTTCAAAAACAAAATACATGTTGTTGGTGATTCCACTCGGCACTGTTCTCGTCGAATAGAAATCGGTGGAAGGCTGGATGGACAATTCGTGCAATCAGATGTTCGAATCTGTCGTTGTCACGATCCAAACCTGAGAATAAAAATCGTAACAAATACATGTAATACTGCTTTTCATGTAATATTACCGCAAATGAAAAACATCACAAGGTCAACGGAATCCCGAAAAAATGTCGCTCATATTGTATCATAAAGGTAAAAAGTTAACCTTCCTTAATATGTACAACTCCTAACTGTTTCAATAGTATTAAAAACGTGAGAAAGTGTGAGTGCGGTCAGACAAAAAACTTGGCTAGCAAAAGGATTGATTTATCCGCCCATAGCTATGCCTCCGTCGGAGCCGACTTTCCCGGAAAGGGGTAAACTAGGTATTTGCGTTAACAAAAGAGTGACAAAGTGCAACAATATGTAGAGAATATTCAAAAAATTAGGGTTAAAACCCCTTTTGGAGCTCAAACGGAGGGGTAAAAGTAGGAGCCTGCATAAATGTGAGTTCAATGATCGTCGTTCAACATACGTGTAAACTTTCATTTGTGGAATATGCAGTTACAGTACGACAAACGGTTAACTGTACCTCTAGAAACGATGTTCTTAGCGACGTCCAACAGATGGATGAAATCGTGCGTTGGCAGCGTTGGCGGTATCCATCGATGGCTGAAACTACTGCGAAACTCTGCTTGGATCGAGAAACACTTACTTGATTTGATTCGCTCGCAATGTACAATCATCCAGGGCTTGCTGAGGAAACTGCACTTCCTCGGTGTCCATTTCTATCATCAACTGATTGCGGTCCATCTCCATATCTACAACAACACAACCTTCACAATTATCCACCGTCAAAGAATGCAACTTTCATTTCTATAACAAAAGCCATTATCAGAAAACTGGAAAGCATATCCCAACAAACTGATTAGATACCCTACTTATAAAAAACAACTGATGAAGTGAAATAGCTCAAGTTGTGGCCATAAAACATTAATAACCGGGTGTGTCACCTTATTGCACAACACACAACGACGAACCTGTATCAGACGGATCCTCATACTCGTAGATATTCTGTGCCGGTGCTCGACCATTTGGGAGACTTCTGAATAACATTATTACGAAATATAATTATTGTCCTTTACCAGTAAAAACAATGAGAGAATGAAAAAAACATACGTAGTTCGTGGAATTCGCCGTTGGGATCTGTCCATGTCTTCCTCCTCAGCCATTTTCCATTTAGTGTAGTTACTACTAAAGCTGTAAGGGAAGACTATTTGTACATCGATGCAAAAACAGGACAGGAAACAATGTCGCTGTGATTTCTTTAAAAAAACATGTTTATAAAATTTCAGAGATGAAAACGACCTAGCAAAACTCGCTTGAGACTGAATTTTAGTGATAGGATTGGCATAAAGATAAAATTAGTTATCATGGCAAGAGATTAAGGTGAAAACAGTAAATCGATGAGAGCAAAATAACTTGTTAGAGCTGCAGCAGGACAAAAACCATTTAAAAACAGATGGATCGCAATGAATGCAAATATCAAATTGACACCATACCATACACAAAACATTCACCAACACACACAAACTTATAAAAAAGTTACTCATGACGCATATCGGCTGATATACAAGTGTAAGTAACAACATACAATGGCAACCGTCTGACTCTCTGTGCTCTCTCGCCTTATAGCATTAGACCTGCGTATCGGCCATGATGTAAGAGTTGATGCGTAGCCGGCGCCGCTTTCAATTTCTGACGGTTACTGTAGTTGCCATGGAGCACTACAAGTTTGCTAGAAAGAAGGGGTAAAATATGTATATGCTGGTGAACATTGTTAATTGTTATTGTACATTCTATGAATAATGCAGCTCCTATGAATACAAATGTACGATACAATGATCAAAAGAGGCATTGCAAAGTACATTTTAGTATACCTAAAGACATTAGCCGTTAGAGATACTTGTGAATCAGTGTTGTGTTTGTGGCACTAGAATGTGTTTGCATAGCATGCACAATTGGGGTATATTTGGGGCGGAAGCAGCCATAGTAAGTGTCTGTGATGTGTCCGAGACTGGTCTCTCTTTTTCATCCGGCGACACATTTGGCGCAGTCTGTATGCATAGTGCTATCCTGTGAACAGCGTGTGAGATCACTGGATCCCCGGGTATCACTCTCTCCCTTCCCTGTTCCCCTTCGGGCTGCTTCTCCTCCTCCTTATTCCATGACCCGTTGAACCCCGGTTGCTCTGCTTGTTGTCTCTCTTCCCACGGTGCATGTTCCTGACTGTCTCTCGGTTGTCTATAGACATGCATTGTATTATTATGACCATACCGTAACCCTCTCAGCTGACGAAGTGCACCTCGCGAGGTTATTCGTGTAATGACCGGTTGTTTGTAGTGATGTGGATGTCGTTTGTGTTGTGCTTCTTCGTGCCTTCTGGTTCGTCATCTCGTCTCCCGGTATGCTGATCTGCCTTCTTAAGTAGATATATGACAGTGATTATCGATTGTGATTGATATTGCAGAGATCGGCCGTGCAGTCGCTCTCCGATGAGACGTCCAGTGTATTCCAAGGTGACCCTCACTTCCCCTGCTCTTCCTGAGGTTTACCCCAAATACTTGTGCCCGCAATGCTTTCATGATGCTCACGTATTTTCTACGCATACAAGAGAGGCGGGAATAAAATGTTTCCCCCATTCATTTGACCAATGTTTTTTTGACCAGGGCAAAAGTATAATGGAATCAAACGGTTTGGTAAAACTTTTATCCCATTTTCATTGGCCAAACAACTTTGATCAAATGCATGGCACGATTGTTTCCGGTACAGATTCTGTTCCCACTCTCTTATATTCGACAATTCTCTAGTGACTATCGTAGCGTATTAGCGACTTATATATAAGAATGCATGTTGTTATGGTAAAAATGGGTTCAGCATATCACACATTTAGACATAGCAGACAATTTGCAGAAAGATAGACAACGTGATACTACAGATAAGTCGGGTTACAGTAACCGGAAGTGATATTGGTATTATTGCTGATAATATAGCTATTCCACATTCTACTTTTCCTCGAGCAGTCGGCGAAATGTGTGATATGCGTGCTAATAATAAGCAGAACCAGTTGTATGTCTTCTCCTGGCGGCCCGATCCTGAATGCTTCTTAGAACACCTCACCCGATTACAAACAGGGTTCGTGTGTGGGAATCCCTCGCGGCCGATGTTCCCTTTCATGTTCCTTTCAGAGGTGATCGCGGCTATCAACCCGATCTACGTCGTTGTGGTTGGGTGTTTGATAGCTGCCGGATGCGCCTTCGAATTGGCCTACGGCAGTCGAGGTTCCAGTATGAGGACCACCCACATCGCTTCCCGCAATAACAATACTCCGTTTACGGTCAGAAGTGGATGACCTCATCCGCCATGCATTCTCTCCATTACGACGAGTACTTCCGGGCAATCTCTTTCAAGTGAACAATTGTGAATCTTTCACAGTTCTGACATTAACTTACTTCTTCTTATTCCAAGAACAAAAATAGTATTATTAGGGTCAGAAATAGCAATCGGAATGATGTTCACCTGAAAAGAGATCATTCTTCTTTCATATCATCCAACAGCTCAAGATAATGTGTGTTATTATGACTTGTCATGTTGCAGTTATGCATAAAATGCACATAAATCATATTTATGCTTGATGTGGAGAACGTAACAAAACAAGGAAGAGAGTGAAAGAATGACCGTCTAGGGGCTACTTTGCTCTCTTTCTCTGCACTCTCTCGTCCCCTTCACTCTTTCGCTTTCTCTGCGACTTCATGTCCAGTTCGGTATCCATGATAGCGAAATCGTAGGATTCTTCGGCAACACCCGTTGTGTCCGCGAGCTCTGAATGGATTCTCCTCAGGTGACGACAATTACTAATTGGTAGGTAGGTGTCGATGTGCATTCTACTAAATCACACAATACACTTACGTCAGTTACACCTAACACACTAACAATAAAAAATCACAGAATATCTGAATATCTGCCTGACTGTCCACAAGTACCTGGATACTCCTCTGCTGGCTGCATCTCCTGTTCGGATCCCTCATCCGACTGTTCCTCGTCCTCGTCTTCCTCCGTCTCTTCCCATGGCATCACCTCTGCTTCTTCGAGTTCCCCTTTGTTCTCTGAATGATGGAAATCCCTCGAAGGCACTGCTAGCGGACCGCCGAAAATACAAAATTGTCTATTTATAGTGCTTTGTTTGATGTCTTTCCGCAAGAGGAGCATTAATATCACAAAAACACTGTGAAATAAAGTTTGTATACATTATAATTTATTTTATCCTTATATAATCGCATTGCCTTTAGTGAATCGAACCTTCATGTCTCAAGCATTTCTTATGTTATCAATGACAATCGCCCCCTGCCCCAGGGCATTCCCTTCGATTGACGACACTGCCATATGCATCTCCTTCCAACAACAAAACCTATTTCGAAACATTAAACGCATAACTGTTTGCTACAGATCTCTTTCTTTGAATGCCTAATGTTAGAAAGATGCATATATTTCAATCTAGCTCATACAACGTTTCCAGTACAGTACCCAACTATAATGGATAGCTGTTTTCCAAATTCGTAACGTTCTCAACCCAAACTTATATTCTCCTTCATATATCAACACCACAAAAGATATTCTATTTTTTGTTAGTAGAAGTTGACTGTTGAGAACATCACAAGCAGATCACTCAACTTCCATTCTTACACAAAACCTAGGATTACCCCTTGCAAGAAGATTATGAGTGTTGATTCTATTGATTATAGCTCAGGAGGATGATCGTCACCTGAGGGGGCACTCGAGGATGAGGAGCAGGACAACCTAGCGAATGGTCATTAGAAGGAGGAAGAGGATTATAGTGAGCTAATCTCGCAGAAGCACAAACAATCACATTCGATTCCCCAGACAATAGTTGCAAAAGCAATTTTTTGGCTAAATATGTGGTAACGAAGGAGAAACAGATAACAATTAGCCAGCGAAAGAGGGAATATAATGGAGCTTCCGGTTGCTGCTCTTTGAAACACTGGAAAAAGACATGCGCTTAACTCACACAACGCAAATTCCCAGCCAGAAAGAAACAGAACCAGAGAGCATTGAATCAGGAAGTCCGTTATAGAACTAACCATGCAACCACTAAGCCATGATGGTACTGTTACAAATACCTCTTCTTGCCGATTCAGATTCATATGGAGGCAGATCGTCGAATTCATGCAGAGATGCCAATGGGGCCGATTGGTCATCGATGTGTCTGATATCGTCGACGAACATCTGATGTCCGCCAATGCAGAATCGACTAGCAAATGGCGAACAGAGCAAAGAACACTGACAAAGAAGAGACAATAAGAGAAAGAGAGAGAAAACACAACTGCAGAGGAAGATATGACATACACAAGATGGAGAGCACTCGGATTAGGTGATAATCAATAGAAGCAGCAAATGGAATGATCATGTGTTATGGATAATTCGATTAACTGCACGACCTACTTTGCCTCCAAACATTTGCCTTTTCTTTTATTATACAAATGAGGCAACATTCAGTCTCTCTTTCTCACTCACTCTCTTTCTCTCTCTCTCTCTATCTCTAATTCCTTAACAACATCATCAGCGGAGAACGTTCACAACACGATGAGCGCTCAATATGGCATTGCGATCCAAAGTGGAATGTGCTGCAGGAGAGGAGTGGGAGGAGGACGAGGAGGTGTCTTCCATTGAACGACACTTCTCCGCTTCAATGAACATACAGGCCATTCTTCTGCTGCTCAACTGACTCGATCACATATCATAGCAAGTGCAAGAGTTGTAGCCTCTCTTCACCATACTCCGATACAATGGATGCCGGCTGCAAGTGCAGCCACCCCTACATAAACGCGTCCTTCTCTGAATAAAGCAGTCACACTCAAGTTCTCGTTCACACTCTTACTCAAGTAACCATAACAAATGGAGGAAGTACGGAACGTAGACAAGAATAGCAATACGCAATCGCCTGCTATGATAACAACAGTCTGAGAAGATCTCGCAACTTCACAATCAATTGTGGGTTACTTTATAGCGGAAATGAAATGTCTGCTTGTCTATTTTTAGTTACTCTGCACATATTCATAGAGGTGTTCACATACTTTTCTCAAGTGCTCGTTTGAATTTCTTTCCATCGAGATGTCTCCGAATATCAGCTGGATCACGGGCCACGATTCGACCGGTGAGTCGACATCCGAGCCGCGACGCGTCCACTTCATCGAAGATTCCAGAATGCGCGGAAATGATCTGATGGACCTCCCACGCCGTCTGGAACTTCTTCGTCGATGTATACTTTTCCACATCGGGCGCACGACGAGGTAATTCGTGGCCGGTCAGTTTGCAGCGAAGCTGAAAAGGAATACTCAATCGGAATATACTTACTTCTTATACATGGAATACACGAAATGTATACAATGTTCTAATTATAACTTCCAATCTACTATTCAACCCCACATCCCCTATGCATTCCAACAAAACAATTGCGAAACTGAATTCACAAGGCTATCAGCAAAAAAAAAGAAGACAATTTGTTGTCAGGGCATAAAACGTCAGCCTCCGGAGTACGGTACCTTATTAGTAGTACTAAGGTTATTAGTGGATAAAGTATCATCCACACAATGAAAAATAAAAATAATTCGTAAACCACACCTTATTAAACTCGCCATCCTCAAAGACATCGTATTTCTTGAGAATAACTTGAAGCGGATCACTGGCCATCTATAAAGGACCACCCAGATGTGGTCATTGAACTCCACCATACAACAAACGATAACTGATGAACCGAACATCCAGGTGAATACATCAAGGAGAACAGCTTTCCAATTTATTCAATTCATATTGCACACAACACACGCATATCACAGTGAGATTCATCGATGTAAGTAAGAAACAACCCAGTTCTTAAAACACTGATAACAACATAACAATGAGGTTGGTGGATGGATTGCACCATTAGGAAAAGTAACAACAAAGATCAAAGATCACTTCTGTGCAGACTCCGATCGACAGGTTTGAAGGCGAAGAACGAACTCGGTTTCACTTGTTTCCATTTGTGATCCCGACTTCTCTTGACAAAGTGGGAGAAAGTGGAGACACAATTTCCAATGAAATGATCGGATAATTCGAGGATGGAAAGGGACACGAGGGGGTCGTCGCCCTCCAGGTGATACGCACGGATCTGCAAATGGAACAGAGGCTGTCGATGGCCATAATGATAAATGTTACGCAGAAAGTATACTCAATGAGAATAAAGCTAACGTATACACATAACAATAAGCATTATATCGATACAATAACGATTAGCACACCGAAAAAGTGTTTTGATCTACCCATAATGTGAGTCAGGAGCGATACCTCGTATGGTGCGAGTGCCTGGTTGATCTCCTCCAGAAGATGGTCCTTATCCGATGCGACGAATACCGAACGAGCATTCAAACGACCCACTTGGTCCACAATCTGAGAACAACGAACAATCAAGTTAGTGAAGAGAAGACAACGTCGATTATATCAATGCAAAACAGTAGAGCAGTTATCAACACGTAGATGCATGTTGTCGTTGCTCATTGTCAGTTGGCAACAATATCTATCACATTCATAGTAGATACGTAGGGAGCAAACTAATACGAATACAAAAGCAATACCGCATTGACAATGGTGTTGGTGGATGGGTTGCACATCTCCTTCGATAGTTTACCGTATGCCAGATAATCCCCCAAACACTGAGCAGAGGCGAACAAGTTCTTCTCCGGATCCACATGCTCACAGGCACGAGCCTGAACACAAAACGACAATATTTTCCATTCATGATATGATAATGACAAAATTACTGCATATTCACTAAAAGAAACGGTATACGGTAGGTAGGTCAAATGGTGCTCGCTCACCCAATCGATATTATTCCTGAGATGCACTCCGACGAATGGTCTTTCCAGCGTCTCCTCAATGAATCTTTTCGCTTTGTTGACGATTCTTGATGCGAATCGAAGATCCTTTTGGACCTTCCACGACTCTTCTCGGGAAGGGAAAGCGGATGGCGCACCCGTGAAGGCCAGGACGGGATATTCGGATGACGTGTATCTGCACGGACATCTCTTATCTCCTCTTTATCTTCCCCCAAAGCACGGTCAGTTTATTTCCAAGACTTTTGCTCACTATTGGAAAACGTGTGTGTGCATTCTTTTGTCATACACCCGCATTCCCGTAACACTGAAAGACATACGAGCTGATCCACTTGTTCTTGTTCTCCATTCGATGGACATCGAATCCATCCACAACCGATCCGAAGTAGACGTTGTTGTCGAACTCGCGCACACCTGCAAATACAAAAATATTATTAACATGGGGAAGGATTAACACTCTTTATTCTTACGAGTACATATGTAGCATCTACCAAATCTTACAGTTTTATTTTTCTTTATTATGCTACCTAACACACAGTCTGGATGGAGACATACCAACATAATCCCAGAACGGTCCGAATGGATTGCCGTCCTTGGCATTGCACGAAGGGTCAGAGTCCTCTGGCAGACGGGACGACTTCCGAGGCGTCCAACAAAATACTGTAAGAAACATGTCCTCTTTGCACATACAACATTTGCAAACTGATCTGCCAATGAGGCATAACCACGAGTTGGTTGCTCTATACATATACTACTCTCTTTGCATACTATAAAAGAAAGTGTTTATCTGACACTGACCTGCCCTCTGTCCTTCTGGCCACACGATGGGCATGATATCCCTCTGGAACTCCTTCATCGTCACCACCTTGAACGACTTCTTAATCGGATTCAGTTGGAAGACATCTTCGAAGGCAACCATCTCCTGGAATATGGCATAGATCTAGGTAATGACAATATGAGCGTGTCGATAGTATTGTTCACAGGGTACCGAGATCGACCCTCTCTTATGGTTAACCAAGCGGCTAAGAAATATGGCATGCGGGGGAACCAGATAACCACGACTCTAGTGTTAAATATGACCGTTATGGGTCACAGATCTCCTACCAATAAGACAAGCCTAATAGTAAGAGCATGAACATACAGCAATGACTGAACCCGGTTTGTATTCAACGACTGGAGGAAGAACCAGGGTCCGTCCAAGGGATCTCGCAAAGAGAAATGCGCCGAGATGCTGATCCATCTGGTTCCCGAATCGACCTGCAATATGTGTTACATTCGTATAATATAAGTTCTTATTTAGTACAATACATTCATACAAAGAATACGACCAATTACTGAAAACAAAATTAGGCTCATCATTTAGAATGTACATTAGCATTGGAATACAACAAAGACATCGGTGTCTAAAAAATACATTGACTAGGAACCTAATTGTAAGATCTTAACAATAAGTACAACCCAAATGCCACACCGCGTCAAAGAATAAATATAATTTCTAACTCCTTGCCAGAAGTCAATCAACTCACCCATACACGGACAGTACACGACGTAGCCATTCTTGTCGATGGTCACATTGTTGGCTTCCACTAACGATAGAATCCCCATAAACAGCGGAAGTCCCAACAAGGACCATCTGAGGATCATCTTGATTATTTCTCGTACACTCTGTGCGAAAGGATAGTAGACGGCTAGGGACCGAAGGTACTGATATGATAACACCGCCCATCGTAAATTGTTTATCACAGAACAGATACACGTCATCATTATGTTATTATAACACATATACAATCATAAGCTAGCTCACTAGTAACATAACTTGATACTTGCAACAACCGAATCAATAGCACGAGTTTAGGAGGCAATCCTGATATAGGCTTATAGGATAAGAATAATGATAAGGAAGAACAGAATGACCGACAGAATGATGAGCACCTTACACTGCCGCTTATCTGAAAAGGAAATAATTCAAAATTAACAACTTTTTAAAACCAACAATAGTCTGTTACAGTACACATACAAAAGCAAATCGTGTGTGCAAAGAACATACCATCATCCAGATGCGCTAACCGAGTGATCTTCTTCGTGACGGCTTCCAACTTCGAATCGACATGATCCATTTCGGCACCCAGACTATCCAACATACTACAAAATATGACATTAGAAAAAGCTAGTAGTATTCCTTGTTGAGTTTCTTTGCAAACATTGACTAAAACATCAATTGCTACAACACAATCCATTGTTTCCCCAACAGATCCATTAATAACCAAGAATGAAGAAAAAGTGATACCCAGATTGTTGTTCCAATTCGTCTCCGATTTGCATGCTCATATTCTTGAGGGTGGACATCGACTTGCCCACCAATTCCAGATCATCGTCTTGTTCGCGAATGATTTGCTGAACAACATCAATGGTAAATAAGCGTGTGAGGGAAATTTATTTTGGGTAAATCCAGAAAAAGTGTAAAAGGCTACTACTAACAATCCTAACGATAAGGTCTCTTGTTATTGTTCACGGCTTAAAATGTTCGTTTTAACTTTTTGCGTTAACTTAGCTCATAGCGCATTCAAATAGTAGTGTTGGACAGACATCTAGTGTCAAAATCCCCGAATTTATGATACTTTCTAACTTTTCACCTACAATCAGGAAAATTTTCGTGAGTCGCCGTGAAACGAAAAAAGGACAAACGCATAGCTATGAAAAACAACCACACTAATCTTGATCCTTAGAAAATAGTATCGA
This sequence comes from Koerneria luziae, assembly GCA_014805365.1. Lineage (NCBI taxonomy): Eukaryota > Metazoa > Nematoda > Chromadorea > Rhabditida > Neodiplogasteridae > Koerneria > Koerneria luziae. The sequence goes on along the minus strand of JACMIJ010000017.1, from coordinate 46,282 downwards.
AGAATTGCACTGCGATAGATACAGCAACCCAGGTCATAACTTTCTATTGCTAACGGACGAAACAATAGAGGAAAGTGTACCTCCTGCTTGCCGAGGATATCGTGGAATCGTGTTTCCCCCGATGACGACTGCTGTTCATCTTCGTCGGCTAATCGTGAATATCGATAACTGCAAAAAAAAAAAACAGTTATTTCGTACCAAGCATGATATTTTTCAAAAACGACAGTATCTCATAGTGTTTCTTATTGGCAACAAATTGCAGAGCAAACATATTATACATTGTTGTATCACATAAACAACACACCCTCCGGCAGCCATTTTCGAATAGTCGCCACAAGCAGCGGATGGCAGAACGTGAGTCTTGACTTCTTCAACGAAATCCTTTGTGCTCAATGCGAATCTCTTTCGCAGAAGAAGATCTTCGTCGGTCAGAATATACTTGTGCGGCTCCCTTTCAATTGCCTCGAGTGTGTACCTGAATGGCAAACATCATGCACAAATCAGCATTCCGAGTACACAACAAATGATACATTGAATGAGATCAGCAATAAGTAGCTCCTATAACAAAAACGTAGTTCAACTCGCGTTGTCGGTTATTGTTTGAGCAGTAGAAGTTGGGGCTTCTTTTAGAGCAATCAACATGTTTGTTAGTACATTGTGGAACTCACTGATAGTCGTCGACTTCCCATTGCAGATCACGAATCGCCTTCCGGATCTCCCCGATTGCCCACTCTCTCTGATGACGAGAAAGCGATGAGAGTGAGACCTGAATTAAGCAGAACATATGGATACGATAGGAAGGTGAGAACCACACATGGAGGCATATACTGTAGGGAAGGCCAACAACCTATCTTTGTAGAATGTTGGGCAGCACATCTAACATAATACAGAAACAAAGATTTTTCTATTTAAAATAGAGGAGGGGATATCCACAAACATGTTCGACCAGTCGAGTGACAGCGTGCAATCCTCTCTCCAATTCACTGGAAGGAACATTTCCCCCATTCTCGAATACTCACAGTTGCTGTTGAGCAGAAGGATCCAGAAGGCGAACACCACGCATAGTCGACAACTATCGACGACAACCAATATTCGGACAAATATCGGAGCAATCTGCACTATTTTGAACGACCAACGATAACTAGAAAATATCAAAACTACGTATGACAAAGAATGCCTACAGATGCCGTTTCGACATGAATATGGCATTCATTCGTAAGGCCAATCCTTCTCATAGAAAGGACAAACTAACAATAAATTAAATGCAAGCTCGTGCAATGGAGCTTTCTTTCGACGTATGAGCAAAATATGCGGAAGACGCTCGGAAAACAATTCAAAGCTGACAATCAACTACACAATTTACCCTTCAAATTGGCAAGAATGAATGGAATCTGGCAGGCGTCACGACTCAACACAGAAGTGTCATCCAGCCAGCACCCTCCAGAGGATATCGGAACCAAACGCACATATATTATTAGCCCCCGGCCAAATAAAATACTCCCTTCCCAAAAAGAACCCATATGGTCACATCCATGACTGCCAAATGGAAAGATGCATGGAAAGAGAACGAGCTGCTTCTTGATTCACGACAAGAAGTAAACTATGCATGTTTATGGGAAGAGACACTGGCTGAAGTGATGGCAGACGATAATCTGGTGTGGGAACACCTATGGAGAAGAAACCGACGACAACGGAGAAAAGTCACTTAGAGGCTGAGGATGAAATATAAGAGGCGTCCATCTGAAAGAGAATCCGCCGCAGCACAGTTGTTCAAATTAAATTCTGAAATTGGTTCGTTATTCTAATTCTTCGGACGAAAACAAGGAAGAGATGATAGAACTACATACGAGGCCGCCGCTCTTCTTCTCAAGTTCCGGAGCTAATGTCATCGATGCAGAAACCAATCCAAACGATTAGCCATCTTTCCATTGCGATAACAATACATGTAAAAAGTAGCGCCTAACAATAAGACAACGAATCAACGAGCTCGTACATACCTGCACTGACTTTTAACGCAAATCATGCTTAAACAAATGCAAAAGGACGAAGAACTGATTACTGAGTTCCGTTTTCCAGTAACATACGGTCAATTAGTAGGCTCCTGCGGTTTTCTAACAACATTCATGCTATCTGCCCAACATTCTTGATAAATCCAACAAATTTTGACACAGAATTTCGCCTAATTGTAGATAAATGCAACACGCGAGACATGTGTACAATGATGTAACCACAAAGTACCAAAACATAAAAGAAAATGAAAAAACCCAAATAAAGAAAATGGAACACGCCAACGCTTACGCAACGCGTGGAGCATCTTCCGTCATCTACTTATCGGTGGGTCACGCATAATATAGCTATCTTGAGGGGTCCAGAAGTCTAAAAATACTGCGCTGTTTAACGCAAGTTTATCTACATAATTGACTGAAGAACCTACCAAAGATAAGACAAATTAAGGCAGTATTTGTTGCTCTTACTGCTCTCTGTTTCAGCCAAGCTGTAATAAGATTAATTAATTAACCCTAAGTTGAAAAAAAGCTTCTACTAATTTTTGTAAATTTGCAGAATCTCGAAGGTAGTGTCTCCTATAGGCATATATGTACGCTACCGCAGCAAAGGATACGCTTAGCTTGAACGTAATACATACACGCTCGATTATGTTTGACTTGTTATGGGGTGCTAATTGTAAGAATCGTTCATCCAGGATGGCAACCTCTGCCTATGTAACATGCTTTCCCAAACAACATACGATTGGTCATGCTAACACATACAGGGCCTGTTCTTGTAGGCCTGTTCTTCCACTCCTCCTTTTATGGTTAAGCAACAAACGATTATTTTTGGACTGTACTTGAGAGCCGAATTTGTCACTAAAAATAACAAGTAGCTCAACACGGGATAACACTTAAGACGGTGACGTGATGGCTTCTGCGCTGCAAAACGGCTAGAAAGCAGAGGTTGTCCGTCCATATGTCAATTGGCGGACTGAATAATTGGTTGCCATAGAGATGTGTGTTTGTTGAGGACAATGATACGCAAAGCAGTTGAGAATGTCAGCGGACGCCATTCGGTTGATAGTTGACAGTTTGAATGCCGAACCATTCTTGTTGGGTATCAACCTCATCTCATTCGACAACTTCTCCAATGAACGACTTCTACAGACAACCAGCGACGTACTGTGGTAAGATATTGATATATGAGATCTCCCCAAGATCAGTACATAAAATACTGGCTAATTTCAACAGCTCACCAATGACAAATAGTTTTATTTTAAGTCCTGTGTTCTAAAGCCAATCTTATTGTTAGAACTTTTCATTTTAGCTGGATATTTGGGACGGAGAGAGTGGATATCCGTGTTGAACAAGCAGATCAAACCGCCATGAGGATTCTTCGATGCCTCAAGATCCTGAAGTTTAAGCCACCAACAGACATCGAACACTTGTAGGTGCCCGAATCCCTTCTCTTCTTGCACTTGCGTTTAAGCGTACACGTAACTCTACTTGAAAAATATAATACAATATTATTAGGGAAGAATGGCGTGCGGGAATAGTGGAAGGATCAAAGGCGTCGATCTACCCCGTCCTCGTGTATATCTTCTCCAATGTCGACACTCTCAAAGAAAGAGCATATCTCTCTAATTATCTCATGAAGATTGACGTTCCCAGTGATATCCACGACATGGATACAGCACAACTCCAGAACGAAATTGGCGAGCTCATGGAACAGTTCAAGGTATTATCATTCGAGGGTAATTTAAAAATGATAATTAAAACCGTAAGGAAACCCACTTGACATTCTAGATTGTTCATCAACGTATGATGGAACTGAGCGAAGATTCGGCTCAAGTTGAGGGAATCAAGGCCGATTTGAAAACAATGGAGGCCGAGAAAGAACAGATAAGCAGAAGAATCGAGAAAATCGAACTCAAGATCAGAAACATTCCAAATATTGAAAAGTAAGAATTCGACTTTATATTTTTACTGTCAGTGTCATACAAACCGCTTCTCAATTGCGAACTGAAAATGAGAGGATCCAGAATATGGAGAAGCAAAAGGCAGACATTCGATTATGGGTACGCTTTCTTCATCTTTACATTCACCTTCCAAATGCCATGTAAACTTGCCTTGTGTTGGCATTTATAACATTGGTTAATAAGTATGTTCAGAACATCCAAGCAGAGAAGAAGCTGAAAAGACTGGAAGTCGTTCTCGAGGAACTCAAGAAAAATGCGGCAAACATAAATGTGGCGGATATGATGGAACAACTGCAAGGGGACATCCAGACGAACACCTATCTGGCAGAGGAAAAGCTCGCCAAGGAAATCGAGACACGCAAACCAATCGTGGCTGAACTATCCAAGGTAGTACAAGGATCGATTGATGAGGACGCCATTCGGGATCTCCAGGCAGAGGTGGGTGAGAATCGGGTGGGAAACCGGTGGAAATCTGTAGATTGACAGGAAGAGTGCGAGGATACGAGAGCTGACGGAGGAAAGAGACAAGAACGAGGAGGGACACGACGAGAACTTCTCCATATACAGACATCAGACAACGACTGTCGAGAGGAAGAAGGCCGCCACTGCACAGAAACTACAGGATGCACGGTGAGGATGAGGGTTACATTTACCATCCCTTAATTATTGATTGTATTGTTGTTTGTCTATTAGAATAGTAGTCTATTGGTGTTCCAATGACGACCGTAGTTTAGCTGGTTTGCCAGACGATTCCATTTTATATTTACCATAAGACAAACAGAATCCTTTTGATTTTTTGTCTAATTGTAAGAATACGACTTCCTTTCATATTGTTAGAACGGAACTCGAACATCTCGAGGCGCAGATCAGTGAAAAGAAGAGAGATCTTCTGGAGAAAGGAGAGGAGGTCATCACTGCTGTCCAGGTACGCATCATTCTAGCTCCTCCTTTGCACTTCAGATTCTGATGATCTTCTTTGCAGTTCAAAAATTATGTGGCCAAACTTCGCCAGAAGACAGCTGAATACAAGAAGAAGAGGCGAGATATCGAAGAACTGACAGCCGAGAACAATATCCTTGCCAGGACCTCCCAGATTCTTTCCACGAATTGGAATAATCTCAAGGATAAGATCACAGATATGGGAGGAGATGTCGTCGAGATCAACTTTGAGGTTTTCATTGCATGGATTCTTATCCTTCTGTGCTTGAGGTGCCGACTCTTCCCGCTCGTCCAAAGACAGCTGCCCCCAAGACGGAGAATGTGGAGGAACTCCGGATGATGGTGAAAGAACTCAGCACGAGTTTGGAGAGAAAGACTCAGGATATCCTCCCTCTCAAGAGAACTCACAATGAAGAACTCGCACGGTTCAATGTATGCACCTTCTAGGCTCTCGGAAGCTCACTTCTCCATTCATCTTATTGTTAGCTGATATCGTATTTACGCTTTGAAGTCTAGTACTCAAGGCATTTCTTCTATATTCATAATCTTTTAGGAGATGATGGACACGTTAAACGAAAGAAAACGTGAATTCGAGCGACGAAAAACATTCATGGAGAGCTCATTCCTTCGAACTCGCAACGAGGCAACCACACATCAAACTAGAAACACTATCTTTAAGGTCGAGGAACTCGAATCCAAGCTGAACACAATGGAAGTGAAACTACGCGAAACCGAAATGAAAGTATCTTATCCATAATATGAAGATTCATTCCCATTCAGCTCAAAGTTGAACGAGGAAGGAAAGAACGACTGGACGCGGAGAATCAAGGAGCGAAACCATTCACGGAAGAATTAGAAGACGCCATCAGACAAGCACAACAAGAGGCCGATGCACTACACAAGAAGGGAGCTGCCGAGGTTGTTATTATACATAAATCATTCCGCTTAATACTAACCTTGAAAACATTTCTCATAGGTGATAATACATAGTGTGGACAATAAAAATACATATATAAAGGTAAGACATAAGATTGTTCGTGCATTCTCTTTCCTAACAATAAGAGTGTGATATGCGAAAGGTTCATGAACTTCTCTTCCAGTTGGACATCGAATCAGCTCGTCGACAGAAACTAATGTGGAAGGGCCTTCTGGACATCTTCTCCTTGAAGATCCAACTTGCCCAGGGAGATCTTTCTGCCCGGGGGTAAGTACAATGTCGAATATTACGTTCCCTTCCCTCCTCCATCTGAATGTCCAAACAAAAGAAACATGGAGAATGGGTTCAACTTTGATTGTTTTGGTGTGTCCGATTGTTGTAATTGATATCGCGGGAAGGCATTCCTTTTTGCATCAAACGACCAAAAACCGAGTAATAGAAGAGTAATTATACAAGAGACATGTCGAATCTGTAGATCTCCAGATTATAAATATAGAGAAGTTCCTCTGTTCCCTGATTGCCCATATTAATCTACCTTGTACAGATAGCACACTTTGGTTTTTGTATGCAAGTGAGAAAAAACCGGAGGTGCTAACAATAAAGTGCTTTTGCTTGCTCGTTGTCTAGGTAATAAAAGTGATGCGACAATTGCTCTTTGCCAGCTGGAGGTTTCTCCTGAGGTATCACTTGAGGAGGCACCGGACCTCTTGTTTCACCTCAGGAGGTGTCCTGTGACCTTTTCCGTGACCTCAGGAGATTCCTACAGAGTGTGTTGTTGTTGCAGGGATGTTCCATTGGGGGACCGTGCGCACTCTCGAATGGTTCTTTGATTTCTCTGCCCTTCTGACTGATAAAACTCTCTTCCCTTTCTTCTGACCTTCATTTGTCGAAATTCGTTCTGCCATGCTGTGGTTGTTGTTGGCGGCCTCAGTGCTGGCCATTAACGGGCAGCTTCCCGGCATCCAACTGCCGGGACTTCAGCTGCCCCTGTTCTCTTCTCAGCAGTTCTCAACGCAGTTCACTCCCGGATTCTCAAGTTCTCAATTCCAAGTTCCACAGTTCCCACAATCTCAATTTGGCGGTCAACAGTTTACGACTGGACAGTTCCAGGGTTTTCAATCTCCATCGAACCCATTTGCTTCTAATCAGTTCTCTGGTGGCCAGTTTTCAACTGGTCAGTTCTCAAACAGCCAGTTCTCCAATGGCCAGTTTCCTTCTGGTCAGTTCTCTAATGGCCAGTTTCCTTCCGGTCAGTTCCAGCAACAGTTCTCTTCCCCTGCTCAGTTCTCAAATGGCCAGTTCTCCAGCCAATTGCAATCTCCACAGTTCTCTTCGAATCAGTTCGTAAGCAATCAGATGCCCGCTACCCAATTTACTCAACAAAGTCAATTCCAATCTAACCAATTCTCTCGTGGTCAACAGTTCTCGTCCTGGAGGAACTCCTTTGCCCCCCGTCGTCAGCAACAGACCTTCACCCCCATCCCCAGGGAACAATCCCTTCCCAGGGAACAATCCCCTCGGGGTCAGGATGTCTTCGTGTCCGGGGGAACTCTTCTCTCTCAACAGAATCCGTCTGTCTTCGACTTGAATTCGAATGGAGTATCGATGGAAACTGTGAGGAAGGGACTGCGACGAATGTTCCAGAAATGGATATCGAAACACAAAGGAGGAGGCGCAAAACTGGAAGTCGAAGGCAAGAACTCATTCGATACGAAGAAAAAGCACAGAATGTTCGCAGACCGACGTCTTTCAGTGAAGAACATGAATATGAAGACGGTCGTCGAAGACGTGCCACCACTTATCCCACAGTTCGGATCCTCCAGTTCGGTATGTTGCTCTTTAATCAAATAATCAACGTTTTAAAAGGTTGGATATAAAGGTAACATTGTTGGTTCACATATTATAACAATAAGAAAATGCAGCGGGTGAATCAATTTCGCACTCATTTGATTAAGATTCGTACAGAATTCCAACAAGAGAAAGAATACACTGGAACTTGATTCAACAGTTTTTTGGGCTAAAACGTGAGGTGAAAAATGTTTGTGGTTGGGTTCGGAATTTCGTATTTTACTTGGTCAAGAAAGTAGTCAAGGTGATTCAGGGGTGGGATTAGCATAGATAATTTTCTTAATTCACAACTTGTAGCTGAAAAATTATATTGTTTTTGCAGATTGTTGATGGAATTCCTGTTGCTTTTCCTGTTCCTAGTTATTTCTATTCCTATGTTCCTATTGCAAACCCTAGATGTGTACCAAGTGATTATACGTCATAAGAACGGTAATTGTAGAAGAAGTGAAAAGTCACGTTATTACTATGAATGGGTTTGTTTACACTCGTTTCATCTTTGGAAATTGTCCCATAATAGGTGTCTTCGAATTCGAAAAAAGGCACGAAACTGTTGGCAGGGCATTGTAAGAGTTAATCCTTCACCTGTTCACCACATGCACTCACTTCAATGACTCAATGCAATCCTCACTAATTGCACGATGTTCAAAGGTGCAAGAACATATCGAAACCTTTTATTCACATACAGAATAGTATGGTAACAGTGGTATATCCAGCAGCAGAACGACTGCGACCCCCCTCTGGAAGGTTCTGCTCTGGCCGTTCAGTCGAATGTGGTCGTACAGTATACCCCTCGTGTCCACAAGGGTGAGTCCTTGTCCTCTTCATCATGTTCTTCGTTCTCATACAGAATACACCTGTCCGTCATCTTCTAGTCTCTTCTTTTCTCTTGTGTTCAGTGCCATATTCCATGTTCCACAGATCACAAATGGCCTCTTGAGTGTGTGCCACCTTTTGATCTACCCACTTGTGGAACTCGTTTTCAATTAGGAGAGGTTCGAAGCAAATATTTTGCTAGTGAAGATTTTCTGCAGGTTACTTCCGGGGCAAAATGTTTTTGCTGTTTCTACATAATTATTCGGTATCCATCAGCCAAGCAGGCTATGAGGTCTTAATACTGGAATACTTTGCTTCGTTATTCAGTATCAGTACTATGAAACAGACAAAATTTCTCCGACTTATCTCATCATTGTTTCTTACCTCGTGTTCAGTGGAATGTGCGTGTGGTGGAGGGACGTCAGTCTTCGTTCAAATGGACGAAAGGAGCTCTCCCTCCAATGCCTCGACGCTCTCCACAATCGGACGATTCTCCTGTCGTTTTCCCGCCAATTTGTGCATTCGAACTGAGAATGGAATGAAGCTCAAGACGATTGGCGGCGATCCGATTGCGTATCCGGCTGTCACCGGAACAAGTACTATTTTCGCTTTCTATACAAATATCCGATTGTTGCCATATTGTATGTAGCCTGTATGCATATCCTAATTCGTTAACACAGTCATATTTTGCAGCTCATAGCAGATATTCTAATTGTAAGATGCTCCTTCAGCCAAAGACGAAATCAGGGACAGTGCCTAAAACATTAGATAGTTATAAACTTTTAATACAATTTAGTGTGCTGTAGGCTTCAAATTTGCTGGGTGGCCTTAGTCTTAGATTCTTTTTATTACAATCTCCTGGTTGGTCTACTTAAAGAGGGTTTCACAATATGCGGGAAATTATTTTTGTAATGAGGGTCAGAAGATGGGAACCATAATATTTGTTGGGGAATGAAATGGGAGTAAAAGGGTGGAGGTGCATCATGCGTTATGGTCCCGGTCATATGCCCAGAGTGAAAGGAAATTGGAGGTATCGGCAGTAAGTGCCGGCAATTGGTATGAGAGAGGCGACGACTTCTCCGGTCGGTTCACTCTTTGTTTCAGTATTCGGGGGAATAAAGAAAAATACAATTGCAAAACACTTTCCATACTAAGAATTCAGGATGGGCAGACGGCTTCTTTCTGATGATGGACAGCAATGTCCGATTGATGGATACGGTATCCAGGAAGGTGTTGAAGGGAGTCGACCAAGCAAGGGGAGGAGGCAGGAACAGCGGGTAATCAAGCAATAATTTATGTCAAAATTAAATTCAGAAATACAAAACACACATATTTGTAACTTTTACATCAGTATTCGCAATTGTATAGTACAAAATGACCGGAGAAAATAAAGACTCATAGAATATGGAAGGTAATGAGAGTACCTTTGTTCAGATTGACGGAATACTCGTACCTGCACATCACATCCATCTCCTGTGACTCCTGTCTCTCGAACTTCAGTTGTTAGTTTGACACGAATGTTGTACATATGTATATAAATATAAATATAATAAATGTTGTCATTGTGAGTTGTCGTGTTTGGGTGAACTTCCCTTGGGAACCTCCATCGGCTGGCTAATAGGATGCCTGAGGTTCTCTCCATTCTCTCAATGTCTCTTGCCTTATTTGTCCATTGTGTACATTTGCATAATAGTTTACAGCGTGTGCCGAGTAACAGCTGTTGGTATTGAGAAGAAGAAGAAAGAGAACCCGGAGGGAGCCAGAGGTGTTACACATACTGAAGGGGTCGACCGCCAATGGTGCGCTTTATTATTTCTATTATATTTTCCTTTATTTCCATCCTTCTTTGGTATTAAGCTTAGAAGAATACATCTTCTAGAATAAGAATAGCCCTGAAACAGAGAAAAAAGGACTTCGTGATTATTTGTTGCGGTCAGATAAGGTAGAATTGCAGTTACTGGCGTGTATCATAGCGAGCGCGTTGTGTATCGTGGAGGCGCTGCTCGGTGGCTACGAGTTCTATCTTTTCCGTGGCGGGTCTTCGATGGCAGCGGTTTCCTGCGCGGTTTTCACCGGTCTTGCACTGGTTTCTCTTCTGTATGCCCTTGGCATCTGTTATCGTGTGGAATGTCTGCTGCTTCCTCTTCTGACTGGACAGGTATCTCCTTCTTACAAGACACATACTATCTTCTATAATAATTGTAAGCGTTTTTTCCTACTTGACAAAATCATCTATCTCCATTTCAAAGCGCTATTAAATATAATGGTCCTTCTATGCCACCTTGTTCATGTTTTCTTGTGGGCACATATCTTATTGTTAGGATAAGAAGCTAATGCATGTTTGACATGACTATTTTTAGTGCACATGGATTCTCTTTCTATCCCGTTTCGACTTTTATGTCCCTACCAATCACACTTAGCCCAATCTTTTTTTTGTATTCGTTGTATGTTTTTCTTGGTGGTTACTCTTGTCAAGGGACAAGTAAACATCGGCCTTTTCCTCTTGTCAAATCAAACAGACAAAAGAATACAACATTTCTCGAAAAAGGAAAATACAAATATTATTTTCTAAACTTAAGCTAAGTATTATGATACTTTCAGTTGGTGCTGGTTGCCTCATTCGGATTGTTTGTCATCATTTGGTGGATCGCCACTCTTCTTGCATTCTTTGATTTGGTCCATTATAAAAGTCCAATTGGTACGTTTTGTGCTTCTTTTTGTGTTTTGCACATATTTAAGTACTCGTTTGGCATGCATTGAATGAATTATTTGAATGCTCCCGAAATCCTTACAGTTAGTCGAAGATGATGTTCCACAACGTTTTGAAACAATTCATGGACTGTCAGTTCGAAATTAGCATAGCTTTCTATTATCACCTCAAATATCTTTTTTCTAATGCAAAAGCGTTACATGAGACCGGCAGTTGCTCATCGATCGATACTACCGGTGCGCTTTGTTAGCCCCAACAGTAGATACTCCCTAATTGTAAGATAACACAATAACTTAATCATAGTAAATACCTATTGGTGAGCCCCACATTTGTGCCTAGTGAACCAACCTAACCGGTCATCTTAGGTTGTGGGTGTCTTAGGAATTGTTTATTTTCTTATGTTGATGACAAAAAGGAAGAGCTTTATGGAATGTTTCCGACGACCGATAGTACTCACACAGGCAAGAACTCATTTTAATCTCTCTAGGAAATAAATAGTTTAGCTGTTTTCCCGTTTTCGATTATGCATTTGAAACATGAAAAAGCTAACAATAAGGAATCCACGCTAAGATAAATTTTCTCAGATGGTGACATTTGCATTCACATGATTTTGCTCGTTTGATTATTATTGTTTATTGTGACACTGATTGAACGACAATTTGAGTTGGTAGTAAAAGAAAAAAAAGTAAAGTCTCCCGTATTCAAGGCATTTCGCTTGCGGGGAGCCTTGAGAAGGCCAGGACGTTGTTAGTGCAGAACAGTAATAAGCTGGGGCGATATGTTCTTTTCACCTTCGAAAATGCATATTGCAATTGCCAAAGCCAAAAATATGGATATATCGGGTGGATATATACAAGTGTTTTGGCTGTTCACTAAAAAGAGTCAATAGGTTCTAAGAACACGAGCTAAGCCTTAATAATGCGAGAGTACTGTATGCACACATGACCGCATGTTGCTTCCGCTGGTCTACAGTAACATAATTTGCAAATAAAATGAAAACCATCCCACTCTAACAATAAGATTTGGGACCGGCGGAAGTTGCCTTTCCTGAGCATAATGCGCACGTTATATGATCGTCGATATCTACCTCCGTAATGATATATTTCATTTGTTCTTTCTGATACATGCTCCCTTTCTTGCAGATGCTTTCTCAACAACCGAGTTCTTCTTCGTTTTCGGTGTTGTGGTGTCCATATCATTCGTGATCTATACGAAAGTGTCTCAGATTCTTTACAAGGTGCGTTTCCCTGGGGAATCAGCAACATTCCAAAGAAGAAAGTGACAATCTCATCCACTTCGACACTCATTCTGGAAGAATCTTGTCTTGCAAAGTTACAAAATATGATTCACTTGGATCAAATCTTTATCCGCTTATTTCGGAAGGTTTTTTCTAGTCATAACAACAATTACTTCCCATGTTGGATAAGATTAATTCTTTTTAGGGCTACAAATCAGTCGAAAAGAGCCGCTGCGAAGAGTTCATGGGCAATGGACACATCTGCAATTCACAGCACTCATTCCCGCCTACCACCGTATGAGCAACTCTTCCTACCGTATCCTGGAAGTGTCATTGGGACACCTTCCGTTCGTCGGGTCAACACAGACATTCAACACAGCCATTCCCCGTGAAACATATACAGAGTATAAACAGAAGTTCAACGTCTTCGTCTGGGTTCTTCGTCATAGATGATGAGAGGTCGTTGACGACGTCGACGATATCTGTGGAGGGGAGAATCCGTCACACACCAACATGTCAGGAAGATCATCACTGAAATATTGCTGATTGTTTTCAAAAAAATACTTGGATTATGCATATCGCTTTGCCAACAGGCCTAAAAATGCTTAAAAAATACACGGCATATGATCGCTTACTATTCACAGCATGTTGCATCCGCCGGCTTACGGTACCTAATTTGCATACGAAGACAAAGATTTGCTCCCTGTTGCAAAGGGATATGCAAATTTTAAACCGACGGAAGTTGCACTGTCTCAGCATGCTGTGTATTCGAATATCTGACTCCGTTCTGTACAAATATCCGACTGTCATTATACGTTCAATTTTGTAAGCGTATTAGGTTTTTCACAACGCAGTACAGTTTCACAAGCTTGTAAAATGGCAGAGATTTGCGGAAAATTTGAATACTTTGGCAAATATCGGTATTTGGAAAGAAACCTAACAATAAGATACCATTATAAATCGACAGTCGGATATTTGTACAGAGCGGAGTCAGGTAAGTCAATAGTATAACTTGGGGTCGAAATAAGGTTTTGAGAATGAAAAAGAACTGGACCACGGCTATGGTAATCACGTAGGAAGAATTTGTTTGCATTCTTAGTGACGCAATAACAACTGTTGTAGTAGACACGAATATAAGACAGGCAAAATGCAAAATAAGTGCTATGAAAAGAAAATTTCATGAAAAGAGGACCTACGTGCGATAAAAATTAAAATGACGAAGGGAAGGACGTAGACGATTCCAGCATAGACGGGAAGGGAACAACAGGAAGGACGGGAGACGCCCTCCCAGAAGAACGTGCAGCAGTAGATCCGATCAGAAGGGTCCGTCGGTTGTGGACAATATGATCCAAATCCTGAATGGACGGTATGTTCCATGTACTGAATGACAATATGCTTTATATCCTACATCGACAATATGTTCTAATTGTAAGTTCTGGATGGACAATATGCCAAGCCCTGAATGGCTCATAAAGACATTTTAAAGAAAACAATGACTTTTTTGTTGGTGGAGAAGAGAAAAGACCTTTTGAAATGCAATCCTACATTTTACATAACTGTATTTCAGCTTTGGGTGGTGTTGTCATCTGTTTTTGAACGTCTTCTTTTTTCTGTCCCACCGAACTCACCTTGACCCGATGGACACCATCTCGCTCCGGATGACATTGTCGTGTTCTAAATATTCATTGCATTCCGAAAGTGACAGGCGAAAAAAATAGAAGCCAATGGGGCATCGATGGAAGAGAAAAAAACAGTTGAGCACGAGAGGAAACTGACAGATGCCAGGTTTCAGTCAAAAATACGATGAACACCCGCCCGGAATAGGAACACAAAGGCTAGCAGTGGCCAGTTGTACCTGCTCTTCCCACTAACAATAAGAACATTCTCAACTGCAAATTGCGTGCAAAGTATGATTAATTTATAAAATTGCTCATAACAGGTCACATGCAGTTTTTGAAGCTTTCTTGCAATGTTCTACACAATGTATCACTGCTTTTTCTCGTCACAATAACTTTTTGTTCACTGTTTACACGAATAAACACATAAAAACGTCCGATATATTGGACAAACACGATAAACAGGCACCGGACAGTGATAAACACTGCGGAAGAGTGATCGGGAAGACGGAGCATGGCAAAGCAAACCATGCAAATGTTGACAGATCAATACAACATCGACGAGCCGTCCCAAGAACAATTACTTCTTTTGTATGCTCAGTATGTCAATACTCTTGCCACTAAATTATTTCACTGAATTGAAACAGCAAGCAATGAACGGATGTTTTATTATCAGTGAAAAATTCTCCAGTATGTATTTAGTATGATGTATTTATTTGGGCTTCTTTCAATTTAAGGTAGTGTATGCCGAACAATATGCAATATTAGTAGAATTAGTACTAGTAGCCTTGGCTGAATCACTGTTCCTCCGGGCAGACGTTTATTTTGGGAGGACGACAGTTGGTGTCGTATTTCGTGGTGGAATCCTCATTTGGCAGCAGCCCCTCCATCCACTGTTACATGACCATCTTCTATGTGATGGATGGACTGAATGGTGACTTCACTCGCCACCGAATCCCCGCCTCCGCCAGACCCTCCCGGCCATTCCGAATACCGAATGCTGTGCGGCAACTCCATTCTTCCTATGTTTACAATTTGTTGTTTTTGACCGCCACCTTATTTAAGGCTGAATATGATTTGTGTTTATGTACACAATAGAACACCTAGTTGGAAGCTAATTGTAATAATTCTTGATAGGGAGAAGTCATCCGTCTTTATCTGTCCACTTTGCAATCCACTTCCTCGAAATGGCACTCACAATGAACACTGTAATGAAGTTGTGAAGTTTCAAGAAAGGTCATTTGAATAAGTTGGGAACGCATTCCATCAGTTCATCATATGGACTCTGCAAGTTGTGCATGCATCTTTATCGAGTCAAAGTGCAATTGAACTGATTGCCAGAACTCCATCGTTCGTTCACATTCTCTGTGTCTGCCACTCATCTGTAGCTATAATTGTCTAATCTGAAGATCTAACATTCTCTCCATTCTCTCCTAATACTCTACAACCTGCCGGGGAAGCCTCTTCGTTTCTTCCTTCTTACTACCAACTTTGCCAGTACTTATCTTATTCCAGAAAACTTTGTTTTTAATCTAGCTTCATTGGTATACCCTCATTTCCTCCCCTCAATAGTTGACCATCCCTCATCGAATGGTTGATGGCGCTAATTCGGAGGGGGTGTTGAGAGTGACAGATAGTTTCCACGGCCAGCTCCTGCTCAGCTGTCATTCCCTCTTCCGCTCTCCCCCTCACTCGCTCCTACTCACAATCAGCTGTTATTCCCTCACTCGCTCTCCCCCTCACTCGCTCTTCCTCAGCTGTAATTCCCTCTCCCTCTCTCACTTCCACCTCCTCACTCGCTCCTACTCAGCTGTTATTCCCTTTCCGGCTCTCTCTTCACTCTACCACTTACTTCACTCGTCTCCCATACTCGTATTATTTTGTTATTAGTAACATTTAGTCAAGAGCTATATATATTGCGTTAATATAAGTACAGACGCCCACAAGAAATAGTACCACCTTGCAGAGGAGAAAATGATTGTGATAACTTATCGTCATACTTTCCGTCCAAAGTTCTCTCACCGTGCTCTTGCACACTACAACCTCGTCTCGTCCCCATCCTCCCCTTCGTTGTCCTGTTATGACTCGTCCGTCCCCTGCTCCTTCTTCCCCTCCTTCTTCTCTTGCCAGCCCTCCTTTCTCTTTCTGATACACCTATGTGTTTCTGTTCTCTTCCACATTCCATGCCATATCTCATCATTGAGCTCTTGGCATACCACATGTGCTGCGTCTTCAGCTGGTGCCCATCAGGTGTCTAGTCGTCTTCTGTTCGCTGCTCGAGGCATGTTCTATAATTGAATTTGCCCCTCCTTGGATGTTGTGCCTCGGGGGCCAACTTCTTCTCTTTTCGCTATCATTCTTATTATTGAGTCTGCTCTTGTCATCGCAATTACTGCTTACATTCATCTTTACTTAAGTAACGGCTTCGCAGTAATAGGAGGACGGCTGGTTATGGGGAAGACATCGTGGGGACGAGGAATGAACTCTCTCTTCCTCTCATTCTTTCTGATAGCGGGTTCCAGTCATAAAATGGATGATGACTCCCCAGAGAAATTATCATCCGTGAGAAATAGCTGGATTGAGTGTCCGAATAATGGCAGCCGAAGGCGGTTAATTGGCGAGTGCCACCTGCATCCGGTGCACAAGTGCCATTGCTATCCTCCCTTCTAGTACCATCGCGTGGTACTAGAAGAGTCTAGTTCAAAGGTCTAGTTCAAATCTTGATCTACCCTATTATTTTCTTGGAGCTTAGGGTAATGCAACACCACGTTTTCTTCTCCTTGTCTTTGTTAGCTTGCGAGCGAAGATTTTTTGTGTAGTACTAACAGTAAGACAAATGATTGGAATGATCGTGGCTGACATACACTACCAATTGGCCCTCTTTTTACATGCTTCTCTCATAATGGAGGAGTTGATGCCGGAATGTGTTATCTGAGTCAGCCTTCTCCTTGGCATCCTCCTGTTACACATGCACATGTAGTGTGTGGATTACTTGTTCAACTCCTCTTTGAGGTTTTGCCGCGATGGAGAGGAGATTGGAGAGGGGAGGGGGCCGAATGCCGAAGTTGAAATTGCCGTAATATCACAAGTTTGAAATATACCGAATTGTTCATGTTGATATAGCATATTGCACCCTCCCAAGTTGTAGCAAATGACGTCTCAACACCCCAAGGGGTCATCATCATCCATATTGGTTATGGGGTTGGAGGGACAGAGGGAGAAATGATAAGCGTGGAAAGAACTATCAGAAGGGGATGGGATTAGCCAAAAAGAGAAAGAAAGATAAGGATGAATGAAGGGAAGAAGGATGAGGGACATATTGGGGGGAAGACTATGGTTGTGAAGAAGGAAACATGACTGACTGCTGTCAGATGCTTGTTAGAGATGATTTGCATGTGAGATAAGGGGAATCTCAGTCTCCCCAGACACCTTGGCCCGTCCGGTCAAATATTTGTCCGACCGTTATCACCCGAATGGTCTCGGCGAGTATCAACCACATCTTTCCCTCCTAAACCTATTTCGTCGTACGCACACAGCGTATGGTAAGGATGTAGAAAACGGAGTAAAGGGAAGATATTGTACAAATGGCAATGCAACGATTTGTGCTATCGTCGCGTCCCATTTCTGATACTCATTCTCAATGTTTGTGTACCTTTATCACAGAGTGTATTGGACTATCCCTCTATGCCACTCCCCCTCCTTTTCTCATTTTGCAAGTCTTTGGCGATTCTCTTGTTGTCCATTCTAATCCTCATGGTCCATCTTCCGCCTTCTGCTGCATCTTCACTTGTTTTCTCGCATTCCACAGTGAGCTTCTATTATTTCTCTAGAAGCCTAACTTCAGAAGTTCTCTTATTTCTATTGAGCTCTCCCCTCTGTCCATATATGCTCTCCCTTCGTTCCTCCTCATCCTCCCTACAATCTCTCGTCTCCTCTGCTAATTCCCTTCGTCCCTTGATTCTTTTCGTTGTTCTGTCGGTATAAACATCCTTCCTCCCTCCGTTTCAATATTTCTTCTTCAGCCATCCGTCATCTTTTTCCTCGACACCTCTTTTCCGTTATCACCCGAAATCCCTCTCTCACCACCTCGTGATATCCTCCATCATTTTTATCACAACAATGCTCATCTTTCGTACTTCGAACAATTCCACATTCTATTTTAATGTTATTACTTGAGAATGATTTAGACACATTTAAAAAAAAAGGTAGAATAGGAATTTTTGAACCCGCGGGCTACCACAATTTAAAAAAAATGCAGTCAGTACCAAATGATAAGCAGAAGTGTGAATGGAGAGCCTCTCCATCTCTTCGGTCTCCTCTCCTCTCCTCTTCTCTTCTTCTCCTTCATTTCCTCTTCCTTTCCTGTGTTTCATCCTCCGATGCCCGATACGACTTCTTTTTATAGAGGAATGATTGCTCTTCGGGATGAGTCAAATGGCTACTCCCCCTCCCCCCCCCTCCTTCCCACTTCCAGACCATTCACCCTTCGCACCATGACACCTCATCCCTTACATGACTATACCTTCTTATCATGCATAACTGTGATTTTGAACGTTCTTGTTTTGGTGTTTTTTATAATGAATTTTTTTTAAATATCAATATTGCTGGTAATTTCTCATTTCCACCAGCCGAGTTGACCTTTACCAGGCAATTTCATCGTGGCTCTTCATCTTTTCTAATCTTTCACCTTTTACTTTGTTTTGAAGATATTGTTATATTTGCAGTGTGGATTGGCATTATTCGTTTGTGTGAAAGGATAGATTTCAATTAGGCGAGTATCATGGGCCTTCCCTCCCTCCCCTCCCTCCTACCCCTCTCTTCCCTCTTTCTCTTCAGTTTCTTTATCTGCTTGGTTCTAATTCCTCTCCATATGTTTCCTAGTTTTGCATTGGCAGCTATTCGATTGCCATTGTCTGTCAGTCGGCATCTCGTTCATTGTCAGTGTTGTCCGGCTTCTTCCCATTTGTCATTCTCGATGGTGCAGTCCGCCTCATTATGGTAGCTTCCCAGTGTTATTTCTCTTGATATTGTTTCCTGGCAGCCGCAGCCAAATGTCCTTTGCAGAAAATGTGGCAAACTGTATTTCGACTGCCTGTTTCCAGAAAGTTCTTCCGACATTCACAACGTGATTCATCGATATTTTGACACCGAACAATTTAGTTGGATTGAAATGGGATTGGGTGTGATTGTACCACTAGGAGTAAAGTGCCGTTGTCCCTTCTGGCTGTGAATGTCAGCTGCATTTGCTTGTGGTTTCATCCTCTCATTCGTTTCTCCCTCACTTTCCATGCCTTCCAGTGTTCGTCTTTACACTTCTTCACATGTATATGTTCGTACGTTGATTGCCTTGTCCACTACAATATCCTCACAAGTGGCTCGTCTCCGTGTCCGCCACACCCTCCCTCTTCGTCCCTCTTCGTCCCTCTTCG
>JACMIJ010000017.1:0-26686 GCA_014805365.1 Koerneria luziae | reverse complement strand
CACTACAATATCCTCACAAGTGGCTCGTCTCCGTGTCCGCCACACCCTCCCTCTTCGTCCCTCTTCGTCCCTCTTCGGCCCTCTTCGATCCTCCTCATCGCCCTTCTGTTTTCCCTTCATTTCCTGTTCATTTCCTCTTGGCTCCCACCGATTCTTATCTAAGGCCTCATTTTTATTCGCCTTTCCGTGTGTATTTCTGACCACTTTCTTATCACTCTGTCTGTCTCTGTCTGATGCTTTTCCCTCTCCTCATTTCGTATTCTCTCTCACGTTCTGAATCGGAAAGACAATTGGCGTGTGTGGTCAATTGATATGATCTGTTTGTGGCTTTTCTGTTCGGATTTATCGTCGACGTGCGTGTTTCTGTTCGGTGTGTCGCAGGCTGTTCCGTGGGTCACATTCATTCATTTCGTGTCTCGTTTGTGCCATTTCCCTTATTAATGGAATATCTTCGGGGGATACATGTGAAACAATTCAGCCTTTCGATGTGCATCAGATAGACGAGAAATGGGAGACCAGACAGTGCGAGTGGCCGTCCGTGTGCGGCCATTCAATCGGAGAGGTACGAGGGGACCTGGACGGGATGAGGGGACCTGAACAGGAGGCTCGGGTACCATGAAGGAAAGTAAAAGTACCTATAATGTAATACAAAAGAATGGACGATACGATATTTTCGTAAGAAAGCTACTAACAAATATAGTGTTCTCTCCTCTAACAAGGACTGAATTCCTTCTTGCGTGCAAGAGATGATGGGCAACAACCACGAGCTCATGAAGAGCTTCCAGTGCTCCGAACAAACCAAGAGCTTTTTTATAAGATAAAGAGGGCTTCTGGTTAGCCAATTGATTCATGGATTCCGGATTCGAATCTGATCTTCTTGGGGAGACAAAGGGGAAGGAGAAGACATGGGGATAATGAAGGCATTCAGAAGTGGAACTAAAGACGAAATGTGTCGTCGAAATGAAGAATGAACAGACAACACTTCTTCCCATCTCAGACGAGTATGTCATACATTACATTATCAGATACAAGACACCGTACATGTTGAGAGAGGGTAATGTCTCTCTCTCTCTCTCTTTTCGAATACTTTGTTCTTGAAAATTCTTAAGAAAATCCTTTGTAGTCGTATGCAAACGAAGCACTGTATACCGACAACACCTTGTGTGTGTTTATGCTTGCTGTAACACGTAACCCCAAAATCTTATTGTTAGACATAGGTACATAGCATATGATCGATGAGCTGCTTCGTGAAAGGCAGACTTGCTGCCATTGAGAACACTCTTAAGTGGAATACATAATTCAGGGAGCTTTACATTTTTTGCAGCGAAAACCTTTTATGCTTACAATAGACAAAAAAGAACATGCTCTACGCATAAGACATTGTAAACAATATGTTTGTCGAGCGGTCTTTGATTTGTTCTTTTAGTCGCTTGCCGAAATCCTTCACATTCGACCACTCGTTTGATTCGTCGGACCATGACGTGGCTGCGTACGCGAGTATGTTGTTATCCGTATGTCAGAATGTGTCCGGCGTGTCACTCATGCTGTTTGACTGTCATCTGCATTCTTCCTTTCTGCATATGGACTCTTTCCAGGCCAGGAAGAAGTGTTTGCCCGCCTCGGGCACGATGTACTGGACAACGCGTTTAACGGGTATAACGCATGTATATTCGCATATGGACAAACGGGTGAGAATATTATGCAGATGATGGGAATGCAAGATAGTAGTAATCAGGGAGAAGCTGCTGGCTGGTAGGTACTAATGAATGTGTGAATATGGACTTCTCATTTGTAGATGGTGTGAAGTATTTGCTAATTGGAAGAAGGCACCATAAAGAACAATCGGCACCCATATAGAAAACAATAAATTTCTAAGAGCACATAAGGAGGACCAAGGATAGAAGATTGATGTGGCTTCTTGTGTGTGAGGGAGAGAGAGGATACAAGACACGAGATCCCCGACCGACTACTAATTAACATCCATTATTAATGCATTCTCATAATACATTTCTAGGTTCGGGTAAATCCTACAGTATGATGGGGACTGTCGAGCAGCCCGGTATCATCCCAAGGCTATGCAATAACATATTCCAGGTGAGGGAGGTGTTCGTCTACCTGTGTCTCACCTGTAACATTCTTTAACATATCCATTCAGAGGATAGCAGAAACTACGGACGAGTATCTGGAATACAAAGTAGAAGTATCATATATGGAGATATACAATGAACGAGTGCGAGATCTGCTTGATCCAAGAAGGTAACGTATAAGTCATGCTTTTCACGCACAGGCGCATAGCAAACATATGATTCGATTTTAACACAAATCATGGAACAATTGAAACGAGTGTTTCAGTTCTTCGAAGCGTAACTTGAAGGTGCGGGAGCACAAGATCCTGGGTCCGATGGTGGACGGCCTGTCCGAACTGGCGGTGTCGTCGTACGAGCAGATCAGTCAGCTGATGGAGGAGGGGAACAAGTCGCGGACCGTCGCCGCCACCAACATGAACACCGAGTCATCACGGTCACATGCCGTATTCATCGTCAAACTCACACAAACACTCATGGATAAGGAGAACTCGGTCTGAACTATTCACTGTTCAACTGGAGATGTCTGTAACTAGTAATGTATGATATTGTGATTGAATTAGTTATTCAGTAATGAACAAAACGTGATCATTGCTCAGATGAGCAGCACAAATAACTACTGACGATAAGTGTCATTTGCAGTTCACTGGCGAGAAAGTGGCGAAGATTTCTCTGGTGGATCTGGCTGGGAGTGAGCGGGCAGGGAAGAGCGGAGCAGTGGGGAAGCGACTCGAGGAAGGGGGGAACATCAACAAGTAAGTCGACTACACACACGATATGGTCAGGTCACTCACTACACTTGGCATGGTGATTTCGGCTCTCGCTGACAAGAATGCGAAGAAGGACAAGTTCGTGCCCTATCGAGACTCCGTCCTTACTTGGTATGTTGTTTGCTTCTCCTTACTCGTACCTTCTCTATTTTTTGTTTTATTATTTGCTTAAGTATGAATGAAATAGTTCTAACAATGAGATGTGGTTGCAGGTTGTTGAAGGACAGTCTGGGAGGGAACTCCCGCACGGTGATGATAGCTACCGTATCCCCCTCATCGGACAACTACGAGGAGACTCTTTCCACTCTGAGATACGCGGATCGGGCAAAGAGGATCGTGAATCACGCCGTGATCAACGAGGATCCGAATGCACGAGTCATCCGCGAGTTGAGGGAGGAAGTGGAGACTCTCCGCCAGCAGATATCCACCACACAACAGAAACATCATGTAAGCACCATCTCAACCTCCTTCCACTTCTTCGCCGTTCCAATAATTTCAACAGAATCATCTATCATATACAGAATCAAGTGTTCATTTGCAGGAAAACGAAGATCTCCGGGAAAGATTGGCAGAGTCGGAGAGGTTAATCGAACAGATGAACAAGAGTTGGGAGGATCGACTCAAGGAAACCGATATTGTGTACAAAGTTGGTCCTTGCTAATACATCATGTGCATAGCTGCACTTTTGCTTCTTTGTTGAAAGTACTTTTCTTATTTGCATGCATTCTCCAACTTCTTTCTTCTATTATTACTCGCCATTTTTCCTCCCTAATCCATGTCTTTAGGAACGTCAAAAAGACCTTGCCGACATTGGAATTTCCATCGAATCGACCGGAATTAAAGTGGAGAAAAACCGTTTCTACCTCGTCAATCTCAACGCCGATCCATCGATGAACGAACTGCTTGTCTATTATATTAATGTATGTCATCTACAGTTTATTATGTATGTTTATGCTTACTAACAAATAATACAAAAAAAGTACCTTGAAAAATCCTAGCGATATAATGTATCTATCACACATAACTTTATATTATGTAAATTGTTTTTTTATTTATTATATGACTTCAGGGCAAAGCGGTGATTGGTTCGAATGACGGAAAGGAAGAATCCGGCGAAGAGAAAGTGGATATCATCCTGCAGGGACTCGGCGTCCAACGGAGACACGCCGTGTTGGAGATCATCGAGGAGAACGGACGACAGCGGATGAGCATCTCACCTATCTCACCAGAAGCAAGGTACGCCATCCTTATTTATCTTGTTTATTTATAAACTTACTATGTTTACATTTCTTTCACCAATGTATTCCTCCTTACAACTGTACTAACAACATAGTGGCTGATTTGCATTTTCGTCAGAATAACCGTTTCGCTCACTTTTCTACGCCACTCTCCTACGTATTTGCAACACGATAATCCAGAGAAAGCCTCCAATGATGTCATACCTTTTATGCGTAACCTGAAACACAATTTATGTGCGATTCTACGACCTTTGCAATTGTTTCAAAAACATCTTACAATTAGTCACAATATTCTGATTCTTCCATGAGGAGTTCAGTTACTTGTTCGAACTTGTAAGGCACATCAGACTCCTCGATGCAATAGAATGTCTTATTATTCATTTGCTTGCAAGATTGATTGTTTTCACCCTCATTCGAGCAAAACAAGTTTTAATGAACAATAATAGGGGAAGTTGGATTGTTCCGAAATATTGATCCTGTGGCGGATGGAAACGGACGGGAAATAATAGGTGGTCAACATGCATTTACATAAAACGCTGCTTTTAAAATTTAATTTTTTTGCATAACGTTTTTCACCAATACATATATTTACAGAATCTGCGTGAACGGTGCTCCAATCGAAGACCGCACAGTACTCCGTCATGGGTACCGTCTCCTGGTTGGGATCAATCACTTCTTCCGTGTCAACTGTCCTCGGGATGACACCATGTGCACGTCAATGATGGACGAGAGTATTCTACTCGGATATGACGATGCATGGCACGAGGTCTGTTATTCTCAATTAAGAGCAATTCCAGTTCATTTTCCAATGGTTCTTGGCTTGTGCGGGTTTTCTGAATGTTTCCTGAATGTTCGTTCACTAATGGAAAACAAACTCAAGTAACGCTTGCAACATGACTGTAATTGAGGCATTGCTGTTTATGTTTTTGTTTATTTTTCATAATACCTTTTACTGGCTGCTTACAAGAAAAAAAACTCATTAAGGAATCACGTGCAATTTGGTTTCCTCCATTGTATTGTGTTCTCTGCTTCTTTTTACATTGCTTTTCCGTATTTGTCTTGGATTGCCTAATCGAGGTTCTTTTCGTGTTGTCTTCCAACGTGTGACGACACAATATTGATCAGACCTGACGATGTTAAAGTAATGAAATTGTGGGATGGAATTCACCCTGAGAGTGGGTGCGAAGGGAAGGGAATGGGCGACAAAGGGATGTGAGGGTGTCAGGGCCTTTGCAGGATTATACGGTAATGCGCATAGCACTAATTGTAAGAACAAGATTAAGGTCTTGAAAAGGCATAATTGGCACATTGCCAACAACTACAGTTGGTGATGGGGAGAGAAGACTGCCAGGATGTGTGAGAAAAGTAACTCTGTAACTTCTGCAACCTTCTGTAACCTTTCATTTCTGCATCTGTGACTTCATTTGTGATGTTATAGGCAAACGTTGACGTGAATGCGAATCCGATGACAACGGCAGTGGACGAATACATGGAACAGATCACAATCAAACATCAAGAAGACAAACAAGCCGCCCTCGAACAACAGTACGAGGCATTCGAACGATACATCCAAGGACTCACTGCTGGAGGGTAAGCCACGCCCCCTCACGAGAATCTTCATGAGCTCATCTTGGAGAATGTTTCTCATGCGTCATCCACAACGTAACACTATTATATTGCCCTGTTGTGGAAGAGAAGACACAACAAAATGCAGCTGAGACATGCGTTGCCATAGAAAGATTCATAGAGACAATTAGTATAACAGAAACGGAACAATATGATAGTGTGCTTCTTCCAGATACACTCCCTCGACCCCGATCACTCCCTTCGGTCTCCCCACTCCGATGGCAACTCCGGCCTCTCACCTCCCTCCTTTCTCATTTCCAACCAATCCCAGGAATACCGTTCGATCGAAGTTCTTCTATTGGGCGAAGAGGAGGTACTGTTTTGTGTTTTTTTAACAGTTCCTTAAAAGGCGAATATTGTGCTACCCATGATGTGCAGTACCCGATTCTTAGTTCAATGACACTAATCGAAGTCCCCTCTAACAATCATCATTGTAGAGAAGAGCTGTTCGCCGAATCCTTATCTCGCCTGAAGGCAGATATTGTAAAGGCGAATTCCCTCGTACGAGAGGCCAACCTGATTTCGTCTTCTCTGACCAACAATAGACCAAAGACCAACTATGACGTCACTCTCCAGATTCCAGCTGCAAACCTCAGACCAAGCAAAATTAAGGTAACGTTACGCCATCTTTCTGATAGATCCTAACAATAAGAAAACAATATTATGATGAGCTCCATAGACTGATGTGGGCCTACTCAAGCTGATACGGTATGGGACAGTAATCTTGAGGTTATGGGTACGATGGGAAGGACGTTGGCTGGGGAAGACCATGAAAAGATGAAATTGTCTAGTTGGGGCAAGCTATGAATAGATAGGTGTATAAAGGGCAAGTCGACACGGCAATGGAATGCCAAACGACACTGACAAGAAAGAATCCTTTTGTAGGGAACCCCCATATAGCCTTTTGCTGAATCTATGTTTTTCAAATAACATTGAAATATGATAGTTATGTAAGAGTGTATACGGTATTTGCAGGCGGGTGCATTCGTGTGCGAGCCAGTTGTAGTCGTCCGTCGATCCGGAATGGCAGGATGCCAATTGTTGAGCATGGAACATTTCGAGACCAAACTCGTTGATATGAGAGAACGATATGCCGATCGCATGAATGGAATCAATGGTTGGCACATTTGTTCACTGGAATATCTTCATTTCGAGGATAATTATAGAGATGTGCACTCTCTTGCAATTAATGTACTGTGATAAACGTCGAATTCTAAGCATGAACTTCAGATGCCTCAGCTGAGTCTTCTCCCATCCACGCTCTTCCGAACGGATTCGAGCAACGTCCGGATGGCACGGCCTTGTTCGATCCATTCTTCGAGACTCAGGTGAGAATGCTCATACGTTTTCGATCCTCACCTCAGGAGAACCACAGTCTGATTGGGGTGGCGAATGTCTTCCTCGAAGTGCTCTTCCACGACATCAAATTGGACTATCAAGTATGATTCTTTCCGTGTTTCCTGTGAATGTATGCTGATTCTTTCTATTTTGGTTGCTACAAAGATGTAGGCCTCAAGAAATGGTTGTCTGTTCAGGTTCCAATAATATCCCAACAAGGAGAAGTTGCTGGTCGACTGCATGTGGAAATTCAACGAGTGGTGGACGAGAAGGAAGGGCGGGTGGAATCCTTCCTCGGGAGGACAATCACCTGCAGGGTGAGCACTTTGTCTCACATTTGTCTGGGAGGTGAAGAATGGAGAGAGAACCGTCCGTGCAGGTTCGAATCAAACGTGCGTGGTCTCTTCCCCAGTCACTGTCTCACTTCGTCTTCTGTCAATATTCGTTCTTCAACGTCGCCGAGATGTTGGTCGTCGCTCCTTCGATGGATCCATCCGAGGATCGACCACCCACGACCATCCAATTCGAGCACACTAAGGTACGCCTCCGTTCACTGACAATCAGCTGCTTCTGTCCACGAGCAGATCCTTTGCGCTTTTTGACAGTTATTTGCGTAGGTAATTCATTTTTTCATTAAAAATATATATTTGAAATATGCTAATCGATTTCGTACAGGACTTCCCAGTTGTGGTGACGGAGGAGTTTCTGGAGTACGTGCAGGATGATGCTCTGTCCATCGAAGTTTGGGGACATCGATGCTGTGAGACGGGGGTCTATTCGAATGGACTCGACAAGGAACAGAATATGAAGACACTGCAGGTACATACATTTCATATACACATTCTTTGCAAGCACAAATCATGTTAATACTTCTTGTCCTTGATGCATTCCTGCACATGCCTTCTGTCACTTGCAGGAACGTTGGTCGGAAGTCACTCGTCGACTGGAATTGTCAGTGAAAGTGTGTGAATTGAACGAGAATGGCCAATACGAACCGGTGGCAGTGACTCGTTCCCCCGATACGATGACAGGGGGAATCTATCACATGAAACAGGGACAACAGAGGAGGATCGGAGTGGAAGTGGCATTCCCTCCGTGGACGGGATCCCTCCCCCTCGTCATCGACTCCATCTCATCCGTCTCCGTCGGATGCATCACTGTCCGATCCGTTCATTCTCATCGACCACTCGACAGCTATCAGGTATTCCTATTCATGCTCATACACAGGCTGTGATTCAGCCAGAACTTGTTATAACATTAGAATAAAAAAAGAAAATAGAGAAATAGGAACTGCACAAGAAAAACACACCCTCTTATGAGCTGCATCATTCTAATTGTAAGAATACAATTATGACCTATGGAAGATTTTCGTTCTCTTGTAGGAAGAAGACCTGGAGAGGATACGTGTCGAGTGGACGTCTGCCTTGGAATCAAGGCAAAAGTATCTCGAAGGGCAGATCAACAAGGTGCGTGCATTAGAATGGAATGATCCCACTCTAGATGACAACGGAGTCAGAGAGAGAACATTCCCTCATGGCACAATGGATCGCCCTCACCGAGGAGAGGACGGCCGTGTCCCTCCCCGCACCCGATTCCGACATCCCCGGTGCACCTTCTGATTGGTTCGTATATTTGATATTGTGTCAATAGAAGCGTGTCATTTGAAGATGCATTATTGTAGCAGCAGCATAACACTAGATAACTGTAAGTAATGAGACCTAACAATAAGTTCAGGATTCCGCCAGCGGGTACGGAAAAGCACATCCCAGTCATCTTCCTCGGTTTGAATGGTAAGTGTCTTCTAGATGGTCCTACAGTATATGTAATTGTTAGGAGCTTCTCACCAACTGACTCTCTTCAGCTGACGATGTGTCGGGGGAGTTGACTCCGGATGAGCGGGTGCCCCGATGCGCGGGAGCCCATGCCATCCTCCCGAAGGAACACTCCGCCCCTCCCTTCATCTTCCTCCCTTTTGTCGACAAAAACGAATGCGAGGTGAGCTGTTCACTACATGGAGAACAATCTGTCCATGATAGAACATGGCGTATTCTGTTGGCATAGCGAATGCGATGAGATGGTGTTCAGGCAACGTGTTCCTGGGACAGTTCTCTCCACGAGCATCAGGCGCTCAATGTGCCAACGGGTAGCAACGAACGGGTCTATGCTATTGTTAAGGTCAGTTCTTACAATTAGCGAATTACTGATTCCCTGACACTCAGACATACATAAAGGACAATATATCGTGACTTCAAATATTGAATTGATGTTTCCAGGTTGTTGTCCACCTGGCGCATCCATGTGAAATGGATGTGATCCTTCGGAAGAGGATTGCCTTGAATATATACAAGAAGACATCATTATCGGAGAGGATCTTCAGGCGGTTCACTCGATCCGATCTGCTCAATCACACCTCCGTCCACTACGATATCGTCGCTCATCTACCAAAGGCATGACATTTATTGCACCTTCTTATTGTTAGCAAAGAACTTTATATTTGAATATTAATTATGATATTTGTTTAATT
Source organism: Koerneria luziae (assembly GCA_014805365.1). NCBI lineage: Eukaryota > Metazoa > Nematoda > Chromadorea > Rhabditida > Neodiplogasteridae > Koerneria > Koerneria luziae. The sequence continues at coordinate 17,106 of JACMIJ010000017.1, read as the reverse complement.
CGAAGTTGATTTTAGTCTTCCCATGAAATGGAAGATCGTTCATCATTGGCGAAGATGGCTGCGAGGACGACGTCCAGCGAGAATCCGACTGACGATGGTTAGTGTCATCCATATTGTTATTCTGGAAGGGGTCCATCCAAGACACGATATGTTATCTGTTCTGTTCAGCCGGACACTCGCGTCTCTCGTACATCGAGGCATATACGAAGAGCATCCAAGCAGTCGAATCCATGCTGAAATTGGACAGACTGCGACAGGAAGTGGCCATGGGAAGCATGCTGAGCAGGCAAGGAACTCTCTCTTATCACGAGTCATTACGAGTTCAGGAAAGAACGGCGAGAACGGATGGCCAACTTCTCCCTGGTGCCTTCGCGGATGAAGAGAGCTGTCAGTCTGCCAAATGCAATCACATCGGTATGCAATTCAATATGTACAGTATCTTACAAAGTAACAGACAGTTGTATAAGTATTTTATGGGAAAAAACTAATATCCTGTGGAAGAAGATGGATATTTCAGCCGCAGAACCCGCTTCCCCTGGACACGTCGTCGTCCTCGTCGGAGACGCCCTCCCTGGACACGTCTATGTGTTCGTCGCACTCCTCGATGAGTATGTGCTTGTCCCCCCGGGCGCTTCTTCCAGTCATGGACAGATCTGCTGGCGATCCTCTCAAGTGATAGTCACCTGTTCATTTCTGTTCACTCACTCCTCTGTCTTCGCTTGCATAGAATGCTTTTGCACGAATAACACAACTGATGGCTCATTGCACAATCCGACCCGTCACCACATCGTCCAAAACAACGCCGGTTCATTTGTGAACAGTTCTAATGAGAAGAACTTGTCATTAGAAGCAAAGTGGAACCGGTGGATGAATACTTGAGTTGAAGATGTGGTGGATGTTCACACCTGACACTTCTTTTCCACTTTCAGTTCGGCCTTCCTTCCTCAACCTCCTCCCAGCCGACAGACGTAGGTTCAGAAGATGTGAAAGTGCTGGAGGAGATCGTCCTCCCTATGTGCACGTACTGGAGGAGATCATCCTCTCTGTGTCTATTCTATATCAACGACTGCAACACAACACCGTCCTGTAGGAACATTAGAATGGGAAAAGGAAGAAGTTCTGGAAGGACACCTTTCACCTTTGCACTGCTCACATTTTGTTCACTAACAATATGCACTTTAAAAAGTAAAATTATATTTTCTTTATAGCAGATTATTTTCTATTTTGGTTATTTCTATTTTTTCATTGGACAGTCTGGACGGTGTCGTGTCCCGTGCGTGTCCCTCCCGCATGCACTGCTTCTGCCTCCTCCTCGTCCCTCCCTCCCTCATATCTCCCTTTCAGTTGCCTCCCTCGTCAGTCCATTGAATGAGAAACTCGGTGGAATCGACGAAGAAGTGAGTGTCCGTGTACTGTAACATGTCAATACTCCTCGCCGTTATATGTGCATTTCCGAAGATATGGGACTACAGAATCTGGTTGAAAGCTGATCATGTAAAGGAAGCTTGCATATGTAATGAGGTTGAGTGACCAATACTACTCTTATTCTTAGATAGATATACTGTAACGAGAAAACAAAAGGAGTCCAAAGGACATGTTGGAGGGCAATCATAGGAAGAGATAAAGGGCATCGGAGGGAGAATGATGAGGGGCGGCATCGGGTGCGATAAATACGTGATGATACTTCGGGCTGACGTTCATTCTCTTTTTTCTATAGTCAGGCGCATGAAATGGCTGTTGAAATGAGCACATGAAGACAACATCGAGAGGGACTTGTGAGGGAGGAAGAGGGAGGGGATGGATACGAGGACGGGAGGTTGACGAGGGGGAGGAGGAGGGAGGGGAGGTTGTTGACGTGCACTCAAGTACTCTTCGCCATAACGAGCATGCCGGCGATAGCTGGTTCGTAGAATGGAAATCAGGGATTGATAACAACAACTAGAATCTTACAATCAATGTGATAACGAAATGCCGAATAAGGCTAATGTTATTCTCAGTCAGAAATATCGGGCTTTAAAGAAGGAGTATAGGCATTTTTTGTTTCGGTCCGATTTTCATGGTGTTTTGGTCTCGAGATCGGTCGAATTCCTTTGTTTCTGAGCAACGAACGATTTTTGTTTGCATTATTATTAAGCCAATTGACAATTTAGTGATCTAAGAATCTACCAAGGTACCATTAGGCCAATGCTAATAACGTTGCACTACATAATGCCCTACCTTAAAAAGTGCCTTTACCCCTTCTTTAAATCTGAATTATGAGCATCATGAGCCCATAAAACGCTCCTCGAGTGATAGAATGGATTGCATTCAGAGTTCGCGGGGTGATCATCGCTCCATGAATACGAGTCCGTCGGAGGTCGTCGGAGAGGAAATGAATGGCAATCTGGTCGAATCCTCCTCGGACGATTCCATGATAGGCGAATGCAAGAAAACCGACAAACTCATTCTTCCCATCAATAGAAGTATGTTCTGTATAATCATTTCATTTTAAATTTTCGAATAACCTTCTTCTGTCAAATGACGCAAAGAGGCAACAATAGAATACTTGTTAGTCAACGAATCAGCTGACCGGTTTCGGCCTCTGTCCCTACCCGACTAATCTGATAATGTTACAGATCTTGATCTCGACATAACGGCTATTTGAACTACTTCCGGTGCTCCATGTTTACATTTGTACATTACTATTATAATATAATATATTATTATTCCACCTATGTGAATTGAAATAAATCGGTGATCATTGTACGAAGATCATACAACATGAATAACCTCATGAAGGAAAGCGTTGGTTTATGAACATGCAATCAATATATTCTCTACTGTACAACATATACACGATTCACGGAATCTTACACACAGGAATGTGGTGAATGACATTTTATTTTTGAATAACAAGGTCTAACACGTAGTATGCGAATACAACAAATGCATGCGATGCGAGGTTCCTAAGGAGAGGAGGAAGGGAGGAATAAATATATCACAATGAGGGTTCATGGGGACAGACCAGTAGAAGAAGGAACTATTGCGGAGAACAGACGGCACCCTGAAGACCAATCGTACACGTAGAATATCAATCAGAGAGGAGATTCGTCCATCGATATCTCCTCCTCCGATTTGCCCGTATATCTAAAAACCACGTCTTCGATTACCCATCAAGCAGTTCTTGTTCAATTTAATTGGCAACTAAAATGCACCAACAAGTTCCATTCTGCACACAACGGTAGTCATGCTTTATTTTTAAGCACCTTTTTCAATTTAGGCTTGTCTTCCATTCTAAATATATGTCTCTTAATTAAATAGACGTCATGGCCAAGATGAAGCTGCCCTCGAGGCGACTTTCTGTCACTTGCCTGCAGCTTTTCTCGGAACTCGTAGAGAGGAATGTCCTATAGCAATTGGCATTTGTGAGACAATCAGGAAGACAGCCGAGGAAGGACGGAAGGACCACCAGACCGTGGAGGAGACCCCACGACACCACCAGGAAGATCGTCGCCACGAATACCGAAGGAGAATAGGACTGCAATGCATTCAGCATGACGTCATATAAGGGGCACAAGAAAAACCATACTCAGCATTCTATCATTGCCGGTCTCATACACAAAGACGATCTAATTGTAAGAATAGCTCAAAAACGTTGTGCCCACTGATTGTGAGGACTGACAATGAGCAACGTATTGTCAGATGTACTCGACATCACATATGGAAGATGGATGAACAGACCTGGAGGAAGAGTAGCGGGAGGATGCACATGATGGTGGAGAAGCCGGCCTGGATCATCGGCCATCCGACGGACTCCAATGTGTGTTCCAGCTTCTCCTGTGGTCCTTTCACCCTTATCTTGATCACTCTTCCATTCCGAATCTCCTTTCGATTCGTCAGTTGATAATGATACGAAACATGGGCGGTGAAATCGACGCTCATTCCAATTGACATCAACACCGCCGCCATCACTACCGGATCCAAGTCGAACTTCCACCAGGACAGAAATCCCATCACGCCTACAATTACTTCTCGAAGGATAACAAGTAATGAAAGGCTTGCTAACAACAAGATCAGCAGATCTCTCGGCACACAAGAGTGAGACTGAACTGACCGAGACTGATACTGGCGATCGCAATACTGGCCGTGATGACCGAACACGGATTCGGGATGAATATGGCACATACGACGGCCATGCAAACCAACGTCAGAATACCCGTCTGAAATGCATATCTCATACAAATCTCATTGTCAGGCCAGGAACATATCGTCAAATATTATTCCCAAGAGTACGCTATGGAATAACAACGACATGCATAGCAGTATCGTAAACAAGAAAGATGAAAGGAACCTGGACGGCGACGCTCTTCAGACTGAGCATCTGGTCAACGAACATGCCATTTGGTTCCCACACCGACGCATTCAGGTCCTGGTACCTGGAAAGGTCCCCGTTATCCGAATGAAGCAACTTTCGCCTATTCAATCAAACTCGATAAATTCATTTTTCTCGAATCCTATTGTTGATGTCTCTTCCCACACATTTTTCTTCTGCGTTCACTTCAATGTTTCTCGTGCAATTGTGTTTCATGCTGCCTTTCCTTTGTTCCTCTTTCACCCTCTCCCTCCCCTCTATCTCATTCCCTCTCCCTCTCCCTCGCCCTCATCCTCACCACACCCTTCCTCTTTCCCCGTTCCATTCACATATCACTCACCTCCCGATGATTTTTCTCCATTCCTCCATTAAACTGATCCGAGTCTCCCATGTTGATGTGTTCTCATATGCGATTGTCATCCAGAACTGCGTTACCACAGGACCTGAAGAGAATGAGCTCATGAGGGGCGGAGATAAAATCATTGCTAAAGCATATAAACTCAAATTCCATTTTTTGTCATCATATTGTTCAACACAGTAAAAAAGTTGCACAAAATAAGACACTATGATAAACCTACCATCGGTGGTGTTGCTGGCATGGACGAACATATTCCAGTGTTTGTAGAAGGGAGATCGGAGGAATTGCCACAACTTGGAATACGTGACATTGGCTGTCATCGGATCGACGACCCTCGTTTCCTTCTCGGACGAGAATCCCAACATCGCCAGAAGGTCGTACGGCTCACCGAATGAGTAGAACTGGAGATAATCACGAAGCCAAATCAGGGACGACGAAGGACCTGCAAAGCATTCTTTCTCCAATTGGCTCATTCCAACAGAATGTACAGAGTCCATTTCATTCTATCATTTCTGTGCATATCGTGTTCTTTGATATGTAATCTTTACAGCCGAAGAGAGAAAAATGTAAACGGAAGATCCTCGCCGAAAGATAGATGAGCATGGAACTTGTTGTCAGGACAAGTGTTCGAGAGAACGGACACGTTGTTCAAAGTACGGTGACAGGGAAGAAATACCATTGAACATTGTGACCGTATTCATCTCAGTTTGTAATTGTAAAATGATTGTAATTGTAAACATTGTAAAATGAAAGAAACCTTTGGCATTTCTAAAAGTCTCGAATTCGTTGACCATCGTCCAGAATCTGTTCATTTGATGTCGATCCGTGACATGGAATGGCTGGCTGACAATGATCGTCACCGGGTGATACTCATCCCACACTGAAGCACGCTGCGCATCAACTATGCACGCATTTGTTCCATTTTATTAACTATTCTGTTTCATCCTTGCAAAAGGACCTGTTTCTCGGAACATTTGCGCTAACATACGTGCAAAGAACAAATACCGGTAAAATTAAATAGAAAGCTCACCGATATTGCTGAGGAGATAATTCGGTTTTTGTAGTGGAGAATCCCGAGGAAGAATCTTCGAGGCATCCAATCGTGTCTTTATTTCCATAAGGCCGATCACGCCTGAACACAGACATGGACACCGAGTTCGCACTTGTGTTTCAAGTTGGAAAATATGCTTACGAACACCAGGAATACTTTTATTGTTACCATAAGGTAACACGACAACAAGAACGCCTAACAATAAGATGATGAGTGCGAATCACTGACCGAAGTACCAATAGACGACGGTTGCCGCGACAATGAGAATGGTGAACAACTTGTGTCCGATGAGTCGACAGTATATCCGGAGGATCTTCTTGGATATCGATTCGACTCCGAGTCTCCATCCATCCCTCTTCTTCCTCGTTCCTTTCTCGAATCGAGATGCCCATGCGAGGACGGGTCCAAAGAGAACCAACTGGAGCAGGAAGTCGATTCCCATTGCCATCGCAGTCGCGAAGCAGAACAGACGGATCTCTGGACGAGGTACAAGATGTTACATACAGTTATGATGTATACGCCTCCCTTACATTACCAGTTAGCTAGTTCGCACAATTATAGTCTTACAATTAGTGTAATTTTCCACTTTGTTTTCTCAATTAGCGACACAGACTGACCAGGAGTGGGCGTGAGAGCTCCGATTCCAAAGGAAAGGAAATTGGTAAGGGAAGTGATGGTGATACTCGGTCCGACTTCCTCGTATACCATTCCGATTCTCTCGACCACCGAATATCCGTGACTGCTCATTCTCTGCCATGAATGGGTCATCAAGAACGAATCGTCCACTCCTGAACGGACTCAGCTTGCATACGTATAATATTATCATAATCATACTATATGCTTCTGATGAGATTGTTTCTCTTGCATTGCTTTCCCTCCAAAGTCCTCCTTCCGATAGAGTCTACCCCTTCCTATATAGTCTTCTACCTCCGAACATGTTTTCGCCCCTTCAACTCTCTTCTACTTTCTTCTTCGTAAACACATTCACAAGAAGCCTATTAAGCATTTATTGAGGAGCAGCGGCCGGCGGGCCCACGCCTTCCTTTTGAGGAACACAGGTGGCAGCCCAGAAACAATTATTCCTTATATCTCATTGGCCATACACATAGACAATAGAGCTATTATCATCACCAACCGCATATGTACTATTACGGTACATTTTAGACAATAATTATAAAGATATGCTACGACGACATTCACACAGAAGGTACAACAGTAAGGATGAATGCCTTGGAGGTGCAACCTACCAATTCCCATGATGAGAAACGGCATGACGAGCATGAACGAGTTCACTCTCAGACCCAACAGGGATACTATTCCGTATGTCGAAGTGATCGCCAGTATTGGGCATAACGTCGCTCCAACCGATACCAATCTGAACAAAAGAGTACATGAGATGAAGAGAGTGCCGGAGAAAGAGAGAAATAAGGTAACGAACATCTTCCCGCGATCCAATTCATCGTAGAAGATGGCACTGCCCAGGACACACACGCTCACGAAGGAAATCATAAAACCGAAGCCTGAAGCAGGGAATTGATATCGATTGGGGAAAAATCAGGGAAATGATATCCAACGAAGAAACAAACCAGCGGCGAAGAAAGGAGTCATCCTCTGTCCATCCCGAATCATCTCCCTGTCGAGGATCTCTGTTCCGACCACCTGGATTGGCCAGTATACAGTATTTATCATATCTCATCGTACTATTCTATTATACATGTCATTGTAAGGTTACTATTATATTGTACAATAAAGTAAAGTATTGCCGAATAAAGGCCTCATAGCCGGCAGGCAGTATGTATGTACCTGTAATTCGACGAGATCATTTGAGTAGTTCTCAAGAGAGAAATCGTATGCGGCGATTTCCCACTTGGACATTTGTTTCTCTTGTATCTGCGTTCCCTTATCACCACGAAAGATGACAATGAGCACCTGAAAGAGAATCTTCGTAGAATACGTTCACGACTGTTGGATACCCTTGTTTTCGAAGAACATGCAAATCACGACGAGCATGAGAATGATGTGCACACTCTTAAAAACAGCAACGTTCCTGTCACTTTGTTCAAAGCTATTGAATAGCCGCCTTTTATTGTATTACGGACTAGTGTACCGTAAAGTGGCATAGTCTTGAATAACTTTGAACCAAGTGGCTGCTTGGTTACGACACTTTGCAGTACGAAGCAAGACAGTATTCCCACGGGAAGTGCCATTTATATAAATATTATTATTTTTCAACGGTGCTCGATTCCTTTCCGGTTATCGTCCCTAACAATAAGATGAAGATTAGCTCAATTGCATTGCCTGTAGCTCGTATTCCAATGAATTGCAGTTATACAATATTCACCTACTTGAAGCTTTGCAGACTAAGAATTTTCTGGTTTTAGGAAAAAAGAAAAAAACACAGCTCTGGTGTATACTGTAGGCTTATTTTTCTGAGCCAGCCTTATGTTCGGAAGCGAAACGAATATAAATGGAAAGCATGGCTCAATTATCTCATCCAAAAATCATGTTCCTCGACAGGAATAGACAGTGTGAAACAGATATAGCATGAAGATAGTACTGTATGATCTAGGCGAAGGTCATTCAATGGGTGGGATCCTACAGTAATCCAGAAAGCGGACAAACCTTGACAGTCTCCATGTTAGTGATCCGTTCTTCGATGGTCCTATCAGGTTTATTTGGATCGACTAATTTGACACCAAAGAAGCTTCTCTCGAGATGGATGTCGAATCCCTGTAGATTGGCGAGTGGGAAGGAGAGATTCGTGTTGGGATTCGGTGGTTGACCTGCCACCTCACGTGCGTATTCCGCATCGAAACCCTTCTTGAACATCTCGAACACTTGGTTGATGCCACAATACGGATGACACATCTGGTCAAATCTATAAAAGAGAAGTTATGATTACAACAGTAAGAAGCACATCTCATTGTTAGTGTATGCAATCAGTGTTCAGTGTTCACCAATCTGTGTTTTTCTGCTTTGTACCGCTATGTACGTGAACTTACAACTCTATTTAGGATCAGTGCGGAGGACATACATGAGTTGTTCATTCTCAAATGGAACGGAGAAGTTATGGAAGAGGAAATTGACGAGTCGCTCGGCCTCGTCCAGATGCTCCTTTCGATGCATCGACCCCCCGTCTTTCGCCACCATCAACATTATTGTCATCATCGGATCTCCTGAATACTCACAATGGAAAACCTTTGGCTTACTGTTAAGGACAGAAAGTGTAAGGCTGGATACAACTATACAAACTTATTGTTAGACGCAAAGTTTTCCAAGTGTGTCATATATCAATGTCATAGGATGCCCCTACGTTGTACGATATTGTGAGAGGATAAATGAGTGACGACGATCAGATTCGAATGTGGACCGGAAACGACACGATGATCCCGAACGGATAAGGAGATATTTCGGGAGACGATGAGACAACGATAAGACGGGTCGTGCGTGCCATTCGGATATCGTACCTGAGGAATTCCAGAACTCGCGGATCACGTCGGTCTCGTAGCGACTCGGCGCATTGATCGGAGTGTAGCCATCTCGGATACGATCCTGTGGAATGTCAAAGGTCACAGACTATTTTGAACTTTTAATGAACTTTGACTCCAACAAGAATGTCCTTATGAAAATGTGACTGACTAACGAAAAACAGAATATACGATGAGCAATTCGGCATGTCTCTAACGTTCGCTATATTTTCCAGGAAACATATTTACATATGTGAACGAGTACGCGTTTGCCCAATTTTAAAAAAAAATTGTACATAAAAAAAGATAATCACTAACAGTACGATGGCATCCACAAAGTGTATTTGAAAGAAAATAAACACTATGCGTAAGACATATAATGATAGTTTACTGCGACAAAGTTACTTGTTATACGCTTTCAAATGGTGGATAATATAGGTGGATTGCTGTGAAAAACACTGTTTTAGACAATTAAGTACGTACGCGCAACATCAGAGATGATTCCCTTGTATTATGAACGTATTCGCGCAGAAAACGTTACTCTTGCCGTCTAGATAATTAAAATTGTAAATATCTAACAATAAGGTGACAGCATAACTAAATTGCGTATTTCAAAATAGTGTGTATTTTGTAATAAGAAGATACCTTTAGATGTAACCAGTACATGCCGAATGAGTTGCATGATATGAGGACGGCGACGGCCACGAATGCCAGTGGATAGGCGCCGACTGAGCGACCGACCAATCGGAAGAACCCACGTAAGGTGAAGTAACTCCAGAGGGATAACAGCTTCGACTGATGGATGGAAGGACGTTTCGCAGGAAGGAGGACATCCACCTCCGGGGGAGGACCCTCCTGAACGAAGAAGTATACTTGGGCAAAACAAGCACATGCCGGATATGCACTCAAAACACACATGTCTTTGTTGGTGAAGTGTTCCGAGGTGAGGGCACAAACAATTGAGGGAAATGCAGCCAACTGTTAGCCTCATTCTTATCAAGGTTGTAGGTACAGTCTGACTCTAGTTTTTTGCTCGCAAACTTGTTTATCGGATTGAGAACTGAGTTAATTTGTTCGTCGAGTTATTGCTTCTTGCACTCGAGTAAGTGGTTACGTAATTATGTTTTGATCTACGTCGAGTGCATCATCCGCCATGTTACCTATGGATAAGCGCCTTGTCCTTTCTCTAATGGCCGTGTTCACCGGAAGCTTTGCGTGCAATTGCCGGAGGCGCTTTTCTCCTTTCATCTCATACGAGAGAACAGCAACCACTTCCTTATGCAAATTACGCCTAACAACAAGACAATTCACTTCGCTCCATTGAAGCCATGCAGTTGTTTTGTCCTTGGGAATAATTTGCATTTAAAGAGGTTGAACAAATCTGCCAATCGTGGAATATTTATGAAATAAGAGCCGAATTCTCACCGATTTCCCAACAAAATCTTCAAATATAATATATGTAATGGATGAACCTCGGGCTTATCTAGACAGAATGCTGCATGCAGCATAAACTTCTAGGAAGCAGATTATTCTTAGCGAGGACTCTCTCATTAATTACTCTTCAACTCATCATTGTAAATTGCACAGCCATCATTGAACAATAGCTTCGTTCTCAACACAATTAACCTCTCCAGCTCTACTCTATTGCTATTTTGCATAGACTGACAAGTGTGATTGTAACTGAATGGCTTCGTTCGCGTACCTTCTCAGGAGAGCCGTCGGGCGCGTCGATCGTCTCCGCCTCTTCCATTCTACGCTGACATCTGAATCCACTCGGTCAGATAAGAACAAAGGAAGATGAACATGGGCTGGGACGAGTTGAATAATGTGAACCGATATCAGATTACACTAGCAGAGAGACAATCAATGCCAGAATATGCAAATGAGGCAAAGACGAAGTAAACATTATGATGGCCGAATAAAAGGAGAAGCTCGTCGTGCGAAGTGGGTGGCCTCAGGCAATCAATAGACAGCCGAGTCGGAGAATGCCGACTGATTCAGCACCAACTCTCACTGTGAATCAGAGGATTCGCTTCCTCCTCTAGTCCAATGAGCCCATGGGCTCTCTCTTGTGGGCTCTCGGGCTCATAGAATGTGCTGGTCATCCGCGATTCACACACATATGACCGGCTGCACACACTCGCCAAACACTGCCATCGGCCACACAACCACAAATTGGTCACGATTGGAAGGACCCGCGAGATAGAGAAGGGGGGGTGAGAAGCAGAGGGAAGAATATGGAATACACTTAGAAACAAGCATATATATTGGGAAATCACGGCAAAATACAATGACAACATGACAAAATGAATGAGAGAGGAAAAAGAGGGAACATGCAATAATCGAGAGAGGTGAGACGGATGCAATGGGAGTTCTCGCAGCAGTGACTTCGACGCCCCGAGGGGGGAGGGGAAGAAGCTAACAAGGCGCGAGAAGGAAAGCGGCCACAACAACAATATACGAGAAGCTGCGAAGCTGCGAAGCACAGATGACAACATCCGATGAGACACTCACTATATGTGCACAGGCAGAGTACACTCCCTCTCCCCATATCCCTCTCACCACGTATTCGTCTCAGTTTCCATGTCACTCAACTCTCAATTACGGATTAACAAGTTACTCGTTCGTGTACATCTTGCACCTGTTCTGACATTGGAATGCGACGAACTACAAATGACGAAGATGTTCGTCTTCTGCTTATTATTGTTCCAAGCTGCTTCTTAAACACATTTCGATAGCTTTATTCGTCATGTTGTGCTTTCACAACTAATAAACATAAACAGATGAATAAGAGGTGCTCCGTTGGTCTGACAACTGTCAGCTTTTCCCCGTTGTTTCCCTGTTGATCTTTGTTCACTTCGTCTGGTGGGGGATCGATCAATAATATGATTTTGTTGACAAACCTTCTGTGAATATATACAGTGACGAGCTGACCCCTCACGTGTTGTCATTGTTTCCTCCACAGCTGGAGTCCCTCTCCTCCTCCGTTTCAATAGAAGCATACTCTCCTTTCCAGCTCATCACATAAATTATTTCCCCTCAAATAGCTGCCTGCTCTATCTACCAAAACATAGCTTAGAATTCATTATAGATATTATTGCATAGACTTCTAACAGGACAGCCAACACTTGTTCTTCTTCCTACAGTAACCCTTCCCAACCATCTTGTCCTTGGTTGCCAGGTAAAACAGTATATTGTCTCCAGTGGGCGGAGTCATTTTCATCTATCACAACTCCTTTATGTAAATATAATAAATATAATATTCTCCAGTACTCCATACTTACTTTGGCATATAAATTACATAAATAGCAAGAAATTATAAACAGCCTATGCATACACAGAACAGCAAAATGCAATACAAAACAACAGGGAGGACCCGTGGGAGGAAAGGACCAATTGGAGACGGGGGATGATATCTCCAAGACGGGCAAAGAAGAGAAGAGGGCAGAATGGAAGATGTTACAAGAGGTCTTCCGCTTCGAATAGGACACAGAGCAACGAGCACAAACCCCCGGAAAACGACAAATGTTAATAGAAACAACAAAGTGATACAAGACAACAACGGCGTTTAAACCATAGATAAAGATGTGTTAAATTGTAATCTCAGAATCCAAAGCAGTATATTTAGTACGATGAGACGATACTCTCACTCCTCATAGCCCTGCTAACAAGCTGATCAATAGAGGCAACCTACAGTAGCACTTCTTCACTCATACAGTACCACTGACTATAGGGAAGGCGATCCCGCCTGCTCGTATGCATTCCATGCGTCGTTGATCTCCGTGAAGATCGCTCGTGCAAGAGATTCCTGCGGAGTCCCTGAATTAGAGGATGAACAGATATATCGCAATATTGAAAGGAACGGAACAGACAAAGAAATAATTACGAAAGAGAGCATTTCAAGGAAGAAAGTAAGAGAGCTATAGAGAAAAAGAGAAGTACATGAAGCAAAACAAAAAGGACAACCTAAAGGAAAGTAACGGGGGAAAAGAAAGGGCAAGGGAACGGGTACTATGGCGGGGGAGGAAGATTTTGGGGAACGAAGAATACGAGGAGACGGGGAAGGAATTCACTGGGAGGGCGAAGGAAACAAACGTATAATGCATACCTGTCTGCTTGTCAGGGTGCACTACCAAACACGCCTTGTAGTAGCACTTCTTCACCTAAAAGCACAATTTGATAAGGGACAAAACTATTATTTTATACGGTCTGTTATGATTATTCGAGAAGAAAACGATTACTTTTAAACTAAGTGAAGCATAAACACATGTCACCACGTTGTCATTCAATCCTTCGGCATCTCGTACACGTGATATGAGGGCGTACCTGCACAGGAGTGAGAAGAGTCGCCATGGATGGCTGTGTCCACTTGTCCGCGCCTTCCCACAGAACGGTGTCGAGGGAAGCGAGGAGAGCCCGGATATTCCGCTCCTTTCCCTTCGTCCAATCTCTCATTTTGATGGCAATTGGATCCATGTCGCGGATCTCTTCTTCCCTTCGGAGATCTGCCATTGTCCGGGTTGAGTTCGTCCGAGAGGAGGTGAATCCGTGTTGGGAGAGGATGTCCCCAAACACATCCGCGCCTTTCTAAACATATAATGCATATTGGGTGCATTCTTAAAGAATTCGTAGAACTAACCAATAAAGATCATATACTTAGCTCAGTTCAGCGTACGTTTACACATGTACAGGTTTCCTTCCATACGCTCCCACTTACTAAGCAAGAAACATGTATAAACGCTGGCAGATAGCATCCGTGCATTAACAATTTCTCGGTGTTTCGAAGTCATTCATATAATGCGATCATGACTATTATATGTCCAAAAGAATATCACTTGCTCTTTCCCCTTTCTCTCGGACCAGCTGGAATCTGCACACCTGTTCCGTGCTCGAGAGAACATCCGAATCCCCCCCCCCCGAGGCAGTCCATGTCTACCACTGATATCACCTGTTCGTCATGTGCTACGTGAACGCTTATAAGCGCAGCTGATAAGGGCAAAAAAAAAGAAAGTCAACGACTCCAACAATAAGGCAACTTGTAAGCTGCGTCTCAAAAATGTGCGGTACCGTTTTGGTAGGGGCTTCCTTCTGTGTTGGCGGGATGACATTCTCAAGAACGGATCGATTGTAGTTCGGACGGTTGTTCGGCGTCGCCCTTCCACTCACCGACACTGAAACAAACGATTGGGGGAGATATTAACAAACGGCGAAAAAGAACGGCTTACAACTGCAATCACATCTTCACCAAAATATTGCTATTCTTCAACCACAAACCTGGTTTAACTTCGGCCGATGCGAGAAACTCTGCGAACGGATCGTCCCGAGGGAACTGCGGCGCGGACGCGTTGCGTGACATCGAAGATGGCGGAGCAGCCGACGAGGAAACAGGGGCTGCAGGGGGAGCTGCAACGAGGATCGTTCATTGTACGACAACGTTCTCCAGTGCAAAAAAACACCCACCTCCTAATTACAATAAAGACAAAACCCCCTTAACAGGCAGAAAGAGAATATAATAGAAGGTGATGGACATACCGACAGTCGTGTGCGACATCCAATCAGAGAGCAGATCCACTTCCGGTTCGCGAGGCTGTTCATTGGTCAACGGAGCCGAAGCGAACAAATCGAGGTCGGAATGGGAATTCGAGGCCGAAGAAGCGAAAGGATCGAAGGAAGAGGACAGCGGATCCGCTGAACAATCAATCAATACACTAACCACTGAAAAGACATAGAATATAATGTGGTAGAAAATTCCATCAAACCGTTTTTGCTCAAGCAGGGCGAACTGCGCGAATGTTTCAAAAGCGCCTTGATTCGCAAAAAATTCATTGACGCGACCGGATCCCAACCACACAAACAATCTGTTCGACAGAAATCATTACCTCGTGCTAACATAAACTCTTCCCGATACACGTCATACTATTTGTCTAGCCGTTGTTAGAATTCTAATTATTCATTACAAATGGCGTATTATTGAACATGTCATGTCATTCTTGGCATTAAAAAACAATTAAAAGTACCAATGGGCGAATGTCTGGTTGGTGGCGGATGAGTGGATGATATTCCCAATAGATCGACATCTTCTTGGATGGACAGATTGGGCGAACTCTGGGCGCCGAGGATCGGCGTTTCCTCTGGCGCCGGCGCCGAAATCTCCACAGGATCCAGAAAAGGAGAGACCAGATTCTCTTCTACGAAATCCTGTAAATTCCTTTCCTTTTTCCTGGTCTTCTATTCTAATTGTTATAATAAAATCTTCCTTTTTGTTGTTTCAAGAAACATATAAACAGTTTATATTAAAACGAACACCAACAAAAAACAATCCCTCCCCCGCAATATCGCATAACACATGTTAGTATTTACATTTCACAGTATTATTAGTAATAGATACATATACCAAGGAACAACATATGGGCCCTTGTAGCAATACAGTATCCATACTTCGTAATTGAACAAAATGGAATGAACATTTTTACTTTTTCTTAAGTATAAGTGAATATATAATAAAAGTGAAATTAGTGTGGTCTATGTACCTGTGAGTATGGAGGCCTCTCTGGTGGTGTGATGAGGGATGCTCCCCGTTCCGCAGGAGGGGGTCCGTCTCCTCTATGAGGGGGAATGGGGGGAGTCGATTCTCCCCACGCAAGAGTCTCGAAGAATCCATTTGATGGTTCATTCTGTGCTGGAGGTTCCCTTGGCGCAGGCGTCGGCGCGGCGACCACAGGCGGCGCGTCCTTCTTTCGTCCTTCCGTTGAACCGTATTTGCTGCGGATCTCGTCTGAAGAGAAGCAATAATATATTGTAACATAAAGTTTCTTCTATGCACCACACAAAAGGCGTTCTCGTACAATAACACTACTTTGGTTGAAGATCGATAGTTCCTATTATTCCTATCCATGGTTCCCATGCAGAAAAGACTTCCGTCACTCGGTGTCACATTCCATAATCCCTCAAGCCCAATGTCACTCATATTCCAAAGAATTTGTTCATTGACGAACCGAGTTCGGCGAGATTCTCGACCAGATGGCGGGGGGAGACATTGTCGGGGTTGAAAGAGAGGAAGAGGGGAGGACGGGGACCCGCGAAGGGGCGATCGGTGGGAGACACCGTCAGGGACAGCGTCACTCTGAAAACAATCGTGTCAATGAACGACAATACTCTATCGTGGTAGAAGTAGAAGTAGATTGTTGTTTATTTTACCAATATCTTTTTACAAACCCAAACGAGATTTGTTGTTATTAGACGCAAGCTATCACTCCAATCTGAAAATGTGTTATGCCGATATTCTCTTATTGTGCTACATTATACGATAATAGAATGATGTGACATAAGTGACCGTGGACGCGTTTGAGCCCGTTTGAATAAACAAAACTTGTACTTTGCAAATAATCAATAATTAAACTTACCACTCAAAACAAACAATGATTAAGCAAGTCATTAGAAATCGTGCCCCCCCCCAAGCAAAACAACTTGTGTAAGAAAAGGGCGAAACGGTCATCGCATCAAATGTTAATGACAAAAAGCAACTGCTTATTATTTCCTACTTACAATTAGCACCAAACATGAGTATTGGTCTATGTAATCATACATTTTCATCTCAATCGTAATTATCCTTATTCCACTCTAATCTCAGGTGATAGGCATGATCTCCCTGTTCCATCTGCCGTCCGATCCCTCACCTGATGTCCTCTGGGAGGGATTCCTCGACTCCTCGATCGAAGTCCATGTCTCCCTTTCGGAATGTCAGCATTGTCACCGAAGGATCGTGGAAATTCGCATGGAAGCCAATCGAGAACATTCGAATCTAAATAGACAATAGATATTGGTGAACGAAGCCACACCTGAAATGCCTATCGGTTCAATTGGGGGGGGGGGGGTGCGT